>PVJS01010204.1:0-42551 GCA_004027185.1 Glis glis | reverse complement strand
AAATAAATAAGCTGGGCATGGTGGTGCATGCCTGTTACCCTAATACTTCGGAGACTGAGACAGGAGGATCACAGGTTCGAGGATAGCCTCAGCAACTTAGCAAGGCCCTCTGCAACTTAGTGAGACCCTGTTTCAAAATAAAAAATAAATAAAATGAAGCTTGGGTAGTAGTTCAGAGGCAGAATACCCCTGGTTCAATCCCTAGTACCACAAAACAGATAAAAATTAAAATTAAAAGTAGTAATAAAAATAAATAAAAGTATAATGGATTTGGCTAAATCCAGTTACAGAACACAGTGTCTTGTATTTTTATCATGTTATTGTCAAGAATTTAGGAAAAATAATTTTCTCAAGAGGCAAAATAACACTTTTGCTTGATATTTTAAATAAAAACAGTTCTCAAATAAAATGTTCTTCTAACATATGAAATGTGCCTTCCGGTGCTAGCTGTTCAAATGGGCACTTTGGAGCTAATCATTTCCAGTTTTACAAGTAAATGGGAATTCAAAGCCGCCCATGCTCCCTTTGTCCATCCGGCTTCCATCCGCAAGGTGCATTGTGTGTCTACCCATGGACCTAGAGCGTCTCTCTAAGTCATCAGTGCCCTGGATAATGAAAGCACCCAACTGGAGCTCGTCTAGTACTTTCTTTAATCATTAGCTAGTGACAGTTCAGACGCTACAGAGATTCATCTTATGGCTTGTGTTTATGTTTTAATGCAGCATGCATATGCCTAGCACCATTGTTTTGAGGCTAATTTACTTCAGATGAAATTGGTTTAAATACAAATAAAACATTGCATTTTTTCCTTATCCTAATAAGAAATATTTTGGAGACAATCAAAGTTCATATTTGGCAATACAAGGGGGAAATTCCATTAAATATCTAGATATTGAGGCATGATACCTCTTATAGTATTCTTTTATTCACTTTTAAGTAAGAAAAGTAATATTCTTCAGGACAGTAGGATATTCTTCAGGACAGTAGGTGCTATAGTTAGATATAAAATGTCCCCTAAAGAACTCACTTATTAATATTTGGAGCTGATAATATTGAGTCATGGGGGTTGTAATCCCAGGAGTAGATAAATCCATTGTAATCGATTTACCTGGGTGGTACCTACCCAGTAGGCTGGTAGGGTGTGGCTGGAGGAGGTGGTCCCTGGGGGTGCAGCTTTGGAGATTATATGTGGATCCTCCTCCCCTTGCTCTCTCTCTTGCTTCTGGCCTCTGTGATGTGAGGAGCACAGCCCATGTGCTCTCTCTCTCTCTCCACCTCCCACTGCCATGCCCTGAGGTCCACAGCCTCATATGGGCTGAGCCCAAAACTGTAAGAAAAGAAATCTTCTTTCCTCTGAGTTACATGGTCAGGTCTTTAGATTATGGCTGTGAGAATGCTGACCGGAACAGTGGGAATACACTTCTTTCTTTTTTAAGATTCACAAACCATTCGGAGTCCGAAAATGCCTAAACTATTTACAAATTAACTACAATTTTCCCTGCAATATCAAGCTTCTTAGGCAATAATTTAAAGGAAAATAGGTCTTAAAGAAAATCAACACAGTGCTACATAAGTCTTGCAAATCAGCGTATATATTATTCCACTTAAGCCTTCCTTGAGTGATGATTTTATGGCAGGCATCTCACCTTTATTTGCTTTTATTCATCTCATCCAGATTGCTGTTGTAAATTCTATTTTAAAAAAGGAAGGGATGGAATCTGAGTGGTTATGCCAGGGTCATGCAAATAAAAAGCAGCCAAGCTAATAAGGTCATCCTTCTTTCTCTCTGTGATTCTATCATATACACACATCTTTTGCATGCTCCACAGTCATGAGCCAGTGCTCTTAGTGCCTTGTCCACAGTTCCAATTAAAAGAAAGGGTTAATAACATTCAGTGAAGTCTTCCTAGCTCACAAACTATGAACACAAGTTTGTTAGCTAATTGAAAAACTTGGTTAAACACAAAATGGTAAAAACATAAGAGCGTATGTTTACATTTTACTTCAAAAAAGTACGTAGAAATGCACATTCATTTGCCAAAGGGCCCACCAATTGGAGTCTTGCTTTATTTTTCTCATAGAAACAACATATATTTTTCTTTCAAGTTCTTTTAAGATGGCTTTAAAGCAATATTAGTATAGATTTTACTCTTTTATTTAGGAGTTGTGTCTCCCTCTTCCAATTTGATGCACAATTTTTAGTGACTAACATTTAATAGACTTTATAATGTACTCAGTAGTTTTATAGTCAACTTTTATTTCTATTCAGTCACTTTAATACTTATATTAAATTATATAATTACAGTATCAAACAAAAACTAGTTGGTTAGGAAAGAGCTATAACTCAACTGATGGGAGTAGAAATCTACATGAGTATATACTAGGCTATCATTCAATCTAGAGGGTCTTTTTAAAGGCAAAAAGGAGATTTACTACACCTCAGACAAGCGCAAGGGTATTACTCACGACGGAAAAAAACTGATTTTCCAGGCAGAATTCAGTGATAGTCCTCAGGGAAGATGATCCTATGCTATGAAATTGGTAAGTAGTTATTGCCTTAGAAATCAAATGTACCAGTCTTCTCCTAAATAAAAATCAAAGTGAATATAGAAGTCGGGCGTGGTGGCGCATGCTTGTAATCCCAGTACTTGGGAGGCTGAGACTGGAGGATCCGGGTTCACAGCCAGCCTCAGCTACTTAGTGAGGCCCTCCACAACTTAGTGAGACCCTGTTTCAAAATAAAGAATTAAAAGTAGGGCTGGGGGTATAGCCCGGAGGTAGAATGCCCCTGGGTTCAATCCCTGGTACTGCCAAAAAAAAAAAAAGTGTATATAGAGGTACACAGAACTTGACTTGGGAGAGGGCTGTTTCCAATTTTCCAAACTCCCTTTTATTTTCTTTAGCTTAAAAGAATCAGAGACACAGACAAGGAGACTGAGTAGGAGAATATTGAAAAGAAGCTCAGGCGGCCAGTTTATTACATCATGGCTCATGGGTTTTAAGAGACCTGAGAGAGTTAAAAGTTTCAAAAGTATTGATCGTGGCCCTTGAAGAGACTAAGGCATTGTAAGCCAGTCTGGCCATTAGCAAACAAATGTAATTGTACTCAAACACATTTCAACTTTTCCATGACTTTCATGATAATCGTCTGCCTGCTGTGGTTGGGTCTTCCACAGTAATACAGTAAATAAAAATCCATAAATGTTCTAATGCACTCTTTTTCCTCGACCTGCAAAGTAAGAATTTATCCTCCAGCTGGGTTGATGCATTTTGATCTTATCCTCCAAGTCCCAAGCAGAAAAAAGCCAAAATTGCAAAAGCTATGTAGCAGAATGCCAACAACAACAACAAAAAAGTAAGTATGTAAATAATATCCAAGAGATCTCCATATTTGTCATATTGACTCAATTCGGGGTTTCTTTTATGAAAGACCATTTGTCCTTTGAGTTATAATTTAAATTATCGTAGCACATTCTAGTCTACCCAGAAAACTGTAACACATAACAAATATTGAATGGAACATTGAAATTCTCCGTGATTGACCTTTCAGATCTAGTATATTAGCAAAACTTTCAGGAAGTCTTTGATACCACCTGCAAAGACAGCTGTCACAGAAGTTGATAAACCTTTGATACTTGGCTGCTTCTTATTTGAAAGGATAAGGAGGTCTCTGCTCACATCACATACTCACACATAGTGGACACTGACATTGCCTTTAAGTCTATGTGAAAAATTCGTCCTTTTAATCTTGTTCCCAGTGCTAAAAATTTTCCTAGGTCCAGATTCCCTCAAGATGTGATGATATTTAAAATATATTTTTGCATTACCAACTTCATCTCGTGTATAGTAAACCCATCACCATTACACCGGTCTTCAGAATTTGTAGGCAAATTGAATTCATCACTTTAATCATATAATCAATATATTAATGACCTGGTTAGACACAAGATTTCACAGGATGATTATGGCTGCCGGCTGTGATGGGCAGCATGCTGGTCCCTCTCCAAAGAGGTCAATGTATTGTTTCTAGAAACTATGAATGTTTGGTTGTATGATCAAGGGGGATTAAGATTTCAGATGGAATTAGTGCTGTGGATCAACTGCTGTTAAAATAGAGGGGTTATCCTGGATTAAGTGGGTGGGTCTAATGTAACTACAAGGATCATTAAAAGTCAAAGACCAAAAGAGTCAGTGTCAGACTGATGTGATGTGAGAAACATGGGCCTCCCAGGTGCTGGAGGAAGGAGTGAGGGCGGCCAGCAGGGGCTGCAATGGCATGGAAATGAAATTTTCCCTAATGCCTCCAGAAGGAACACAGTGCTGTTGATGTCTTGACTTTAGACCAGACAGGCCTGTGGTGAGCCTGTGGCCCACAGAACTAGAGGGTATGAAGTTTGGTGCTGTTTTAAGCCACTAAGTTTGTGGCAACGGGTTATGGCAGCAATATAATACTAATACATCCAGTTTCTTGTCAATACTTAATTGAGTCAAACAAATTTTAGTGAATGATAATGAAGAGGGAGGGACCCAGAAGTTGAAAAAGAAATATTCAAGTTACTACTATGTATTACCAATGCAAAGAATGTTTTTCCTATCACTTTTTTTTTTTTGCGGTACTGGGGATTGAACTCAGGGGGCATTCTACCTCCAAGATACACCCCCATCCCTATTGTTTATTCTTTATTTTGAGACAGGGTCTCACTAAGTTATGGAGGGCCTCACTAAGTAGCTGAGGCTGGTCGTGAACCCAGATCCTCCGGTCTCAGCCTCCCAGTACTGGGATTATATGTGTGTGCCACCAAGCCCGGCTTCCTATCACTTTTGAAATTGGAAAAAAAATGAAAACAATATATCAACCAATTTGTTGACGGTAATTTAAAAATACCATGAAACTATTGCAAGTAGGCCTATTTGACACCTCACAATACTATGCTAAGAATGAAATATCCTTTGCTCCAAACCAAAATATACAAACTTAAAGCTACAAGTAAAGAACCACAGTTAGTTTTAGCATAGCTCAGTATGAAAGAATAATTTTTGGCATAAAATTATGACAAAGATTATTCTAGCTTGGTTTGTTTAAAGTATATTTTTGCTAACAGAATATTGTTTAGTTTGTTTTATTATATTTGTTTAGGTTTCTAAAATTCACAATGTCTTACTATGACATTTAAAAAAATTTTTACCAACATTCCATTCGCTTTGAATAAACATATGATAAAGATAGCATCCATTTTATATGCTTATGGCTGTGTTATTTACACAGCACTTAATAGGATGAAGTGCTGGCCCTTCCCTATATGCTGTAAAAGCATTAGTTCATTTAGTCCTCATAACACATCTATGAACAGTGGTATTATTAATTCTATCTTATAATTGAGGAAATCAAATCACAGAGAGATTAAATTACTTGCCCAAGACTCATCATCAAGACAGTGGAGCCAGGATTATTTGGACTGGGAAGAAGTATACCCTTAAAATTCTTTCTCTCTCTCTCTCGCATATTCTATGCATCTCAAAGGCACTGTCTCGGTACCCCTCAAGATGTCTTCCTGTAGGTACTATCACTCACTCCTTTGCAAGTGAGGGAATAAGACTTAAAGAGGGTATGCGTCGTGTTCTAAACACTCAGTTCCACAGTATTTTTATTTTACTAAAAGAATACTTGCGTCATAGGCTGCTTACTTATATGGTGCACTAGGGTATAATCTTACACAACTACTGTGTAACATGGTTATTCATATAAGAGCCAATAAACAACCTCAGTCAGCCTCATCCTAGAATGCTTTGTCTGTGCTAAAGAAAATTGCCTGCCACTAAATATGGGAGCTGAGGAATAGCAGAGGAACTCAGCACAAGTGCCCCAGCACCTTGCTAGTGAGGACAGGGAACAGGGCAAAGGAAACACTTCTCCCCAAGGAAGCAAAAGCAAACCCTAATTTGCAAGTGCAGATTGCCATGATTATAAATGCCAAGAAACCAGAATTCTAATGTCACTGACATCTGCAAGGAACTGGCTTTTTCTTTAAAAAAGAATCTAAAGCATATTAGTGTTTAAAAAGCAGATTTGTATTACTTACTTTGGTTATGAACTGATAAAGCACAGAACTATCAAAAGCCTGGCTCGCTTTAAATGACAGGCTGTTACACTGTGTTCGCTCCTTTCTATAATCTCTTTATGATCAAATGCAGAATATTTCAGCCTGCAATTTTCAATTTACTTCTTGTTCTCATTTGAGCTATTAAATTGGTCTCCATTTCAGCAACAGCTGAGCTGATACTCGATCCTCAGTCACCAATGGCTGTATAGCAATCAGCTCAAATGATTTCTATCATATGTGCTTAAAGAAACACAGTATTTTACACAGGCTTGATGGAGGTAATATTTAAAGAAGAGCAAAATCAGAGTCAGCGATAAGATTGCAAGGAAAAATCATAATCGTAAAAACATATTTTTAAGTCCCAAGAGTTGGTACAGTTTATAGTACATATTTGCTATAATTTCTAAGGGAATGGAGGTACAATTTGAAAATAATTCTCAAACTGAAAAAGAAAATATTAAGCTTAGATAATTATGAATGACAGATTAACATTTTGAAAATTATTTGGATCGAACCAATTAGGATCTGAGATGCATTTTTCTTTTCAGTTTACTCAGTTGTTAAAAATAATTTCCTTTGGCAAGTGGGATTTGGAGTTTTCTACCTTTAGAACATTTTAGTAGCATGTAATAAGGAATATTCAACTTAAAAGCTTTCAGCAAACATGGTTCAGTAATTCAAATAAAAATAAATTGTCTTACTTTAGATTAAAGGTTGTTTTTACTTAGTTGATATAATTAACTTTCTATTAATATTTTAGTACCGTGAAATGTTTATGTGTGGAAAAAAAGAAATGAAATCCTAAAATGGATACAGAAGAAGACCCATGAACAATCAACACAGCAAGACATACTGAATAGTTAAAAGAAATAGTGTCTGAGTTGAAATTTATCAATTGCAATCATGTATCTTAATATTGTTTCTTTTTTTTTTTGAGGTACTGGGGATTGAACCCAGGGCATTCTACCTCCACGCTATACCCCCAACCTTATTTTTTTTCTTTATTTTGAAACAGGATCTCACTAAGTTGTAGAGGGCCTCACTAAGTAGCTGAGACTGGCTGCGAACCTGTGATCCTCCTGTCTCAGCCTCCCAAATACTGGGATTACAAGCATGTACCACCACACCCAGCCTTAATATTATTTCTATACTAGGTCCACTTTTATGGTTGATAAAGCACTAAAGACTACATTACCAGAGTCATCCTTACGACCGCTATGCAAAGTACTGAGGTTAAGCATTACCACAGTTTTATGAATATGGAAGCTGAAGCTCAGAGCACTAAGTGAGCTGCCGGAAGCCACAGAGCTGCTGAGCGACTGCTCCATCTTCTTGTTCTTTTGATTCCAAGTCCCAAGATCTTTCTATCAAGACTTATCACCGTCTCTGTGTAATCTCACATCTAACACAGCTTGGGAGCCATTCCCAGCCGAGTGTTCTCTGGGGGAGGTATGCCATCAGTTGTTGCATACGTAATTTGAGAGGGGGCCAGTTGTGCCCTTTTCCAAAAGTGTGGAATGCAAGGATTCAGAGGAGAAGCTGTAGACTACTGTCTCCGGTTCATGAATCCCTGCCACACACAGGATTCCAGTTCTGTCCTCAGAATAATTGTGAAGCACTGTATTGGTCAGGGTTCACTAGAGTAGCAGAACTCACAGGACACGTGTCGTATATGATAAAAAGGAATTTATCAAATCAGCTTACAGTCCAAAGCAGTGTAGTCCCAAGTGACCGACTGCACAAGGGGAGCTGGAGTAACCAGCAGCTGGTCAAGCAGTTCAACAGCTGGGGTCTCAGAATCCAAGCGACCACTAATTCAGTCCCAGTCCAAGGTGGAAAGGCCAGGAAACTCTCCAGAGAAACGATGGTGAAGATCCAGTTGGAAGAGCTGAAGGCCGATATCTCAGATGAGAGCAGATGCGCTTTCTTCAGGAAGAACCACACATCCTTCACCGCAGCTTTCGCCTTCTTTTATCCAGGTCCTGCGCCTTTGACTGTGCTGCCTACTTTCAGGGCATGACTTCCCCTTCAATCTGCCCTTACATAAGCTAACCGTCTCACCAACACACCCAAAGTCACATCATCTTAGGTGTTTCATGATCCCGTCAAGTTGACAATCCAGACTAACCATCACAAACACCAAGAGACGGCGATTATGTGCAGTTCATAGTAGAGCCGACTGAGGCTTGTGGCTGGTTTCAGGTAAAATGATGTGAATGGAGCCGGGTGTGGTGACACACGCTTATAATCCCAGTACTTGGGAGGCTGAGACAGGAGGATCCGGTTTCCCAGCCAGCCTCAGCTACTTAGTTAGGTCCTCTGCAACTTAGTGAGACCCTGTTTCAAAATAAAGAATAAAAAATAGGGCTGGGGGTGTAGCTCCGAGGTAGAATGCCCCTGGGTTCCATACTCAGTACTGTAAAAAAATAAAGATGTGAATGGGATGATACAATCAGGAAATGAGACGAGGAGCTGGGACACCTCCTAAGGTGTCTAATAATACAGTGTTCTCTGAATATCATTGTGTTCCGTGATCTTTTTAGTAATACACTTTCCCAAATAATTGAATAAATCTAAATATAAAATATAAAACTTCTTTCCAAATCCAAGTATGGAAAATTTATTCTGGAACACCCACTATTCCAAAGTATCTTTATCAGTATTACTTACAATATGTGTGAAACTAAAATCATTGCAGGACATAAACCCACTTCATCTAGATTAAATAAGATTCCTGATAGACTGTTTTATTTTTCTGATATCTGACGAGGAACATTTGTTTGAAAATAAATTTGTTGATTTTCCTTTAGAATAAAGTATCTGGTCTAAGTTGAATAAATAGCAGAACTATCATCTCTTCATTTTCTTAGTAAAAATATTGAATGCTTTCTCTCCTATGTGGGAGCTAGAGAGAAAATAGGAAACAAAAGGGATTTTGGGGAACTGAGGAGAGTGAGCAGTAGAAGGCGATAGGGAGAGGGAGGGGGAGGGAAAAGGAAGAACTGATGGAAGAAACAAATCAAATTATGCTGTGCCCATGGATGGAGGTATCACTACCAATCTCACTGCCATGTACAGGGTGGGTGGATAGCGGCGTAGGAGCTGGAGGGACACACGCCAAGACCTGTGTGCATGTTTGCATGTATGACTTTGAACCTCACCATGATGTTTAATGACAACGCACCAATAAAAGTGTAAAAAATACTTTTTCCAAGAGATTCTGTATGTCAGGAAGCTTTCTGAGTTTTCCAGCCTGCTGTACTTTTTTAAAAAGCAGTGTCCCCTGTGGTGGGACTTTTTGCCCTTTCAACATGATCTGAATAATGTCATCCTTTGTTCCCATACAGGGAAGATGGGCACTGCTGTGGTGACCCTGGCATGCTGGGCAGGGGAGGCCCAGGGGTGTCATGGGGACATGTTCTATTATATGTGGCTGGGATCATTAGGCAAAAAGAAACCCTTTAATGATCCCTTGAGAATACATGACAATGAAAGAAAATTTTCTTTTTACATTAACTTAATTCCTTCTAAGACATTCTTTCTCAATATATTATCTCAGCTTGAGAAACAAAAATCCCAGTAAGACCAGTCTAGCCCTATGATGTACTATTTTATATTTGACTAAAAGCAAAAATTATTTAGCAAGTTAACAACAGCAGTTAACAATAATAAAAACTCAACTTCTACACTGCTTATGGGGATTTTACTTTTCTAACCCTGTAGCTCTAAAAAAGATTAAAAAAAGTAACCTGTCATACCTATTGTAGAATATTCTAGAGAACTAGGTATTTAGATAGTGACCTATTTGAGGTAGTGAAGCACAAAATATCTCTCAAGGTATCTTCTATTATTCTAAGTAAAAGAAACAAAAATTATTACATTTGACATTGTCAATTTAATTGAACTTTGCCAGCGTCTCCTCTCCTGTCTAGTGCTTAAGTTTTATAAGACTCTTTGTAAGAGTGCAGAGGTGGAACCTTATCAAAACCATCATGGTATTTGTTCAAGTGGAACACCATCCCTTCCCCCAGCAAGTGGCTGTAAAGATTGTTGCCATTGGTCTAATCCAAATTTATGTGTCAATAAAATGTATGTGTCAGTTTCCTCGGGTGTGAATAATAATAGTACTTAACTCAAAAGTTTATAGTGAGCTTTAATAGGCTCATGCATCTAAACTACTTTTATGGTACCTGGCACTAAATGGTTAGCTTTCATACCAATAGTCCAATCATGAGAAAAGATAGAAAGAAAGTAGTGCTGAAAATTTAATAATGACCTCATTGTGCTACTCCAGGGACAAGAATGCAGCTGATTTTCAATTATAAAATACTTTTACAATATGATTTCTCAGATTCTCTTACAGTTATCAATCTCTTGCCTCTCAGCTTCCAACTCATTCTTCAATATCGGCTTTGTGCTAATGGATGAGATTCCTTTAAGCATTTTTCAGTGGTGAACACAATGTTAGAAATCCTCAGCAGAGGGCGATGGAGGGACATGGTGGGAGGAGATGGCTTCTGCAGTTCCAGCTGCTACGGCAGTGCAGGGGGGAGGTCACCTGATGACAGTTCCTGATACATACCCAGACTTCATTGTCCCTGTGCAACCTTGCAGTACCAGCCCAGCCTGATAACCCCCTTCCCACAGCCCCTCTCAAGGCATACATACATCAGGCACTCCTCCCGCCCACCCACCAGCAGCAGACTGCCTGCACCCTGGAGGGAAGCTCTTGCTTGCCTAGAGGCCATAGGTCGGATCTGGTCTGTACAAACCAATGAATTTCTCTGCCATCACACTTTCTCCAGCCTCCAACAGGCTCTGAGTCATGGAAAGGCTTCCTTCCATGTCCGTTTCTCTTTGGTTCCTCTCCTTCACATCTAGGACAATTCTTACCTTTCTCCTGGCATATTCGAGTTACTCTCCTCTCATTTTTAAATAAACCTTTCTAATAAAGCTGTTCTTGTTTGAAGCACTAATGCTTGTTCGTCTCCTAACTGGACTCAGAGTCCAGATAGGACTTAGGAATCACTTTCCAAGATTCTAAAGAATTGCATCCATTTCTGGGTGTTTCTTTGAGAAACCACTCCCCTTTTACAAGTGAATTTTTTGAAGTTAGAATATTTATTGTTTTTATACTTTTATTGATTTATTGTAATTTTACATCATAGTGACATTCAGAGGGATACAAAAATACATGCACATAGCACTTGGTCTAAGTCCTGAATGAGAGTTGTTCTTTTAATACTACCACCCAGCTGGGTGTGATGGTGCATACCTGTAATCTCAGTGCTTGGGAGGCAGAGACAGGATTGTAGGTTCATGGCCAGCCTCAGTAATTAGCGAAACCTTCCACAACTTAGTGAGACTCTGTTTCAAAATAAAATATAAAATACGGCTGGGGTTCTAGCTGGGAGGTAGAATGCCCCTGGGTTCAATCCCCAGTACAATAATAATAATAATAATAATACCATGCTAGCACTTATTCTAAATGCTTCTTCAATCTATTGATTCATTTAATCCTTTAACAACCCTATTTCATAGATGGGAAAAGTTGAGGTTATAGCTTTTGGAAATCTTTCTGAAGGTGGGAAGTTAATTTTTGCTCAAAGTTGGTTGGCTTTATATTCACCTAAAGAGTTTTATTCAAGGTCTAGGACATTGTCCCTGCTATCTATGTATGATTAATTATCATAATTGGTATGAATTGTCAGAAAAACCATGATTATTCTCTCCCACAGTGTTGGCTTTACTGCATGTGTCTGAAGAAACTTGGTTCTCCGTTTCTCCGTAAGGCCTAGGCTGATGACCACGTGCAGCTTATATAAGATTTTATTTCAAGGTGGCTGAGTTCTTCCACAGCAGGGCTTTCTCTGGAGGTGCGAGGCTGGCTTCAAACTCTGTAGGCAACGCAGCTTGGAGGTGGGCAGAGGGGAACAGGTGAGATTCCCCTCATGCAACAAGAAAGTTGTATGTAGTAACTCAAAGGACAAACCCTCCTCAGGAAGAATGGCTATCACCTGAGAGTGTCATTTTAGGGTCTTAGCTTGCAGGAGAGTCAGGAAGGAAAGCCACCAGTGCCAGTTGTGATCTCAGAATGGGGTGGGAAGAAAGGAAAAGGAGAATTTGAAAGGGGATGGACGTGTGCATCCCAAGAACTTGGGTTCCACTCCCAACTTTCGCTGTGTTCACTTGTTCACATGGATATTAGAAGTTACAGAGGTTCTACCCTTAGTCTCACCTTTACAACTGCTGCTTCCTCCTGGGCAAATTTTGGGGGAGCTCGTTCCTCTGTTCTGTTGTATTCTTATAGTAATGTAATGTGTTGCATAGTGGCCCCCACAAAAATATGTTCAAATCTCAATCCTTGGCAATGGTGAATGTGAATTTGGAAATAGGATCTTTGTAGATTTACTTAAGTGAAGGATCTGAAGATGAGACAATCCTGGATTTAGGGCACTAACTCCAATGGCTGACATCCTTGTAAGAGAAAGGAAAGGATGATTCGAGACACAGACACGCGAGGAGAGAGACCATTAACACAGTAAAGATGGAGACAGAAATTGGAATCATTCAGCCATAAATAAGCCAACGAACACCTCCAGCCACCAGAAACTGGAAGAGGCAGAGAAGATTCTCCCCTAGAGCCTGCGAAAGGAACGAGGCCCTGCCAACACCTCGGTTTTGGACATCTGGCCTCCAGAACTGTGAGAGAATACATTTCAGTTGTCTGAAGTCACCAAGTGTGTGGTAATTTGTTATGGCAGCCCTAGGAAACTAATATAAATAGAATCCCATTAACTTCCTGTCTTTCAGAAGTCCTCCAAAACCTCCAGGCCACGCACACACACACCCTGGCCCCACAACATCCTCAGCACGGCCCTGCCTCCCTCTCATTGTGTTTCTTCTGAGTGGGACAGAAGCTGGCTACTCTGAGTCTGCATTGAGGTTTTTAAAATAGTCTTTAATATTTAACTTCAGTCTATCTCCAATCTTGCCTGGGTATCCAGATTCCGGCTAGATTGAAGAGAAAGCATTCAACTATGAGAAAGGAGATTTAATTTTGGTTCTGTGGCACACAGAGTATGCATTCCCCAGATGCCGTGGTATAGGACCAAATGCATTTAAAATGAAAGGCAATCAAGACTGATGGGTTTGACAGCTTTCTTACTCAGCTTCAGTGGTCCCCATACCATTTCATCCATAAAGGCTTGCGGGGGGGCGGTGTATATATTAAGATCCTAATTTTTCTACTGGCATTGTTTCATAAAATCCCTCCAGAAATACCCAATATTCATTTTAATTTCAGACTCAGTATAAAGGCAGTTCCTTTTATAACATTAATTTTTAACTTCAAACCTTCAGAGACGGAAGTGTGCTTTACGAAAATCTTTTACTATTTCCTTCCTCCAGCAAAATTTCACGCAGCGATCTGTTTCTGCCAGTGAAGAATTAGATATGTAAATGGGAAGAGGGCATTTGAAGGCAGACAGCACCTCGGAATAGACGGGGTAGTCACATGGGTTTTTCTTCATTAAGACATTTTAAAGTTTAGTTCTCAGTGTGAAGATAATTTAAATTGAAAGAATTTTTGTACCTTGCTCCTGCGATAAGTTCCCCGTACATGCATAAAGTTTTACAAATGAGAAGCTGTGTGGCACTTGGGCTAGAGCAAGGTGCTCCGCTCTAAAGCAACAGAACATTCTTTAAATATCTCCCTTTGATGTCAGAGCCTGAAAATTAGGCATTAAAAATGAATAACCCTGCAACTCTAAGAAAAATTAGAGCAAGTAAAATATAATTTAATGAATCCCTGTGTGATAGGAAATCATAGTTCAAATCATTTGATATCAGAAAATACCCTCCATCCCTTAACCTTAAAAGATGTTAAAACCAGCTCAAGTCATGTGACTTCTACTAAAACTTCCCAGACAGTTCCAATCCGCATTGATCTCTTTTTCCAAAGACTTTATCTGTATTCACTTATGTCAATCATCCACATGTAACCCACACCATCCTGTAGCAGCATCTAAACTCCTTAGCCTATATAAACCTTGTATTCCTATTGAGGATACAAATTCAATGAGGTCAAGGGCCATATCTTAATCTTCTTTTGTATCTTTCACTGCAATAAAAACGTTTTTCTAAATTGAAGTGATGAAACTTAAAAATATAATGAATCTGTCAAGTACATTAAGAGTTTTAACTATCAAGTTTCCAATGGAGTTTCCAATAGAGAATAGAATGTATAATTCATCTGCAATATTAAAAGCTATAAGAGAAGCCAAGAGTGGAGTTGCTTCCCAGTACTTGGGGGGCTGAGACAGGAGGATTACAAGTTCGAGATCAGCCTCAGCAACTTAATGACCAACTCTCAACAATTTAGCAAGAACCTGTTTCAAAATAAAATAATAAAGAGGGCTAGAGGTGTACCTTGGAGGTAGAATGCCCCAGTTCAATCTTCAATCCCCAGTAGGGAGCACACGTACACACACAATGCTATAATGTCCAAATCCATATTCAACCCACAACATTTCCCTATGATTTCTCCTCTTGTGAGTTTTAGATGCCTTTTACTTAAAATAACAATGGAGGTATATCTAGAAAGTAATTGGCAAGACCCATGTTTCTACCAACCTGTTACCTTAGTCATCAATCTTGCTTCAGCTAGAGTTGGCAAGATATCAGCACCTACCATTTTGGAACACTAATATGTTCTGAGTACTATAGACATACATAGGTAAATATACATATTGATATATGTACTCATGTGTCCCTGTCAATGACTTTGAAAGTTTAGTATTATTAGTCTTGTTTTGCAGTTCTATAAATAACTTCCTCAAGGTCACAGAATAACTAAACCAAGAATCAAACCCCAAATTTGGAATCTGCCTCCAAAATCCATGTGGTTTGCATTAAGTCACCCTGTGTTCCTAGCAAAGCTTCATATTGCAGATGGTAAAAAGATAAAACTTGAATGAACTAAAAGCTCTTAGAATTCCTGAATTTAAGAGCTTTGCTTTCATTAATTTAATTAATAACCTATAAGTCATAAACTATAAAATCTCATAGTGAAAAGCAGTGAATGGAAGTCACTCGGGGCGCATGTGAAAGCAAGCTGATAAAGAGAAAGTAGACAACACAAGGAGCAGAGAAAGGAGCCGATTCAGAGGAGGGGCTGGCTACAAGGAAAAGAACACAAGGAACAAGCAAAACCAAAACATTGGCAGTAAAGAAAATAGCTCTGAAAGTCATTTTTCTGTCACAATTATGTCATCTTGTGTATTTAGTTTGGACTTTTTGAAGACTTTGCAAATAGGCACAGTTGGCGGCCAGTAAGGACAGATGATGCAATACAAGTTAATTGTGAACATGCTGGTAATTGCAAATATTATAAAACTGCAAAACAATGGATTTAATTATAAGAAAATTGATCATTGGATTCCAATTTCATCCTGGTCCTTTTTTTTTCTTCTTTGTGGTACTAGAGATTGAACCCAGAGTCATTGTACCTCCAAGCTACACCCCCAGCCTGATTGTATTTCTTATTTGGAAACAGGGTCTCGCTATGTTCCTGAGAGCTTTGTTAAGTTGCCACAGCTGGCTTCAAACCTGCGATCCTCCTGTCTGAGCCTCCCAAGTACTGGGATTATAGGTGTGCGCCACCATGCCTGGCCCTGGTCCCTTTTTAGCAGAGGTAGATGAGCTTCGTATTTTCTGTTGCACATGGTGTGACTGAGCTTAAGGAGGGCAAGGTGAGAGAGATGGCATGCCACCCTCATACCTTCATCTTTTTGCCCCAGATAACACAAAAAGCAGGCAACTCTGTTTCCAGAATAGGAGAGTAAGAGAGAAGAGTCTTTTGTTCCCAGCATTCTTTCAGCCCAAGATCCTGGGACATCCACAAAATGGACTTCATCTAAGAAAGAGATTGCTCTTTTAAAAGTCTCCTCCAGCCACAGAATCCCTTAAATTGTCCCCAGATATTTAAGCTGGAGAAAACGCCTCCACCAGTGGGTACCAAGCGGTAGCCGGGATCTGAATGAATTTGAAACTCAGTGTTTCAACTCCGAGCTGGCTAGGGTGCAGTCTCCACCAGCCCATTTTATTATTCACTCAAGCACACAAGCACAAATTTTACAAGAGTGAATTTTTTGAACCTCATTTATTACTTCATTTGTTATACTTTAAAAAGACTCAAGAAACAATATATTACAACGATTGGGTAGAGGCTGTGGTCCTGTTAGAATTTTTCAAATCCTGATCACCTGGCCCTATCACAGATCAATTATATTAGAATATTTGGGGTTAAAACCACAACATCTTTATTCTCTCAAACTTCAGAACTAATGTCAATAGCAACCAAATTTTAGACTTACCGCTTTACTACTTTAATTGAACAGGACAGTGTATTAGGGTTCTTCAGAGAAATAATGTCAATAAGAAACACACACACACACCCCTATATATGTCAATAGGAAGATTGATACTAGCTAGATAGATAGTTATAAGGATAGTTATAATTATAAAGATAGTTATAATTATGGAAATTTGCTCACATGATAATGGAGGCCAATACTTCACATGATATGCCACCTCCAAACTGGAGAACTGGAGAAACTTGCAGGGTTATTCAGTCTGAGTTTGAAGCCCGAGAGCCTGGAGTTCTATTGTCCAAGAGCAGGAGAAGATGGATGTTCCAGCTCCAGAAGACAGTGAATTCACCTTAACTCTGCCTTTTGTCTATGCCCTAAACTATTCAGATCATGCCTTCCCATGGGGAGAGTAGATCTTCTTTACTCATTCCATCAATTCAAATACTATTCTCTCAGAAGGCCCTTACAGACATAACCAGAAATACTGTCTTACCAGCTATCTGGGTATCCCTTAACCCAGTCAGGTTGACAATTAAAATTGAGCATCACAGCAGATGTCAGCATAACTACTTGGTCTAGAAGAGATGGTGAGCCCAAGTTATGGGTTTGATAACCACACAGATGAATGGCATTATTCAGCCCTTTTGAAAATACATCCCATGATCACAATATGTTATAGGCCCAGAGGATTCATACAGAAGACTAAAATCTTTTGGCAATTCTGAATAAAACTAATGGCATGCAACCATTATTCATAGAAAATATAACCACAGGGAAATCACTTTGATGCAATAATGGCTTCCCAGGATACTTCTAAGAAAGACATCTCAGAGGTCATGGGAAAGATAGCCTCGGCGTCAAAGTTAAGCTTCTTCAATCAGGCAGATATTAAATCAATTTACAATGCATAGCAAGAAGCAAAAGGAAAGCTTTGGGGGAGGATAGGATGCAGACAGGTAGAAGAGCCATTCTACCCGAGCTGGTTTCATCACCCTTCCCCACCTTTTCCCTAGTTCTGAAGACTGGGCTTGGTGTTTGAGTAAAGGGGTGACAGATGGTGGCTAGACCAGCTGTATTTGAGACAATCAAGCAAGCACACCTGGCCAGAAATGAGTACTCCAGTTAGTCTGTTAAACCGGTGTGAGATTAATCTACATTTCTTAGGCAGAACAGGTCCAAAATGGAAGTATTTTGTGTGCTACCAATTTAAGGATGGCATAACTGTGAAGCGAGAGAAGCATGTCTTATGACTCAGTCTTTCTCTTCTGTCATTCCTAGAAGAAACTCCCTATTTGTCCCACCATGTATTCTTCTCATTCTTTCAATTTTTAACACATATGAGAGATTACCATTTTACTTTCTCTTGCTAACATATCTATTTTTAATTCTTCCTGTGTGTCACAAGGTACTTTCTTATTCATACCTATATTTAACACATCCTATGAGGTTCCTCTCTCTCTCTCTCTCTAAGATACTAGCTTTCTCACTATCTGTGCTTAACATTCTTATGAGTTTCATCATTTCTGTTTATATTCCTTTTTAAAAGAATTGAATCCTCTCAAATAAAAATGCAAGTATACATTACGAAATCTTCCTATTTGAAGGACAGGACTTTACTAGAAAGGCGAAAGAGACCTCGGTCACTTTCATCACTGGCTTTGGATAACTTTATACATTTTTAAGTGGAAATGGAATGGCTATGTGCAACCCTTGTTAAGAATTACTGTTCAGAGAGAAATGCTGTGGGCAAATCAAAGAAAATTCAAATTGAAGAAAGGCAATGAGCTAAACATTAAAGCATGCAAAAAATACATCTCAAGATTGGAATGACCCATTTTGAACAAAATTTCAGACTCAGCAAATATCCAAAACAGAGACTTTGAAAAGTCTGTCAGATGGAAATTGAAGGATAATTCTCTATTGTAGGAACTGTCATTTTTAGGGTGTCAAATGGGTCTATTAAAACACACTCTGAAATAGTATTTGTGTCATTATAAATAGAAATTTACATTTCAAAAATTATGTATAGCATAAGTCTAAGCAAACCTATAAAAGATATGTACATACACATATGTATAGAAATAACAAAAATATTCAAATTTATTTTTAATTGACAAGTAACATTGTATAAATTTATGGTGAACAATATAATGTTTTAATATATATGTACATTGTAAAATGGCCAAATTGATGCATTCAACATACATATCACCTCAGACATCTAACACTTAAAATCTACTCTTATCAATTTTCACCTATTCAGTATGTTTTTATAAATTGTAGTCACCATGGTATACAATAGATCTCTTGAGATTATTCCTCCTAACTTAAAATTTTGTGTCCTTTGACCAACATCTTCCCAATTCCCCACTTCCCAGCCTCTGGTAACCAACATTTTATTATTTTTTTAGTATGCTTTTATTGGTGCATTATAGTCTCACATCATAATGTAAATCATGTGGACAGTGATACACATGCACACAGTACTTGGTGAGCCCCCACCCCCGGGCTCCCTCCCCATCCCACCCTTCCCCATACAGAGTACTGAGATTGGCATTGGTATTTTCACATATGTATACAAAGCCACTGGTAGTAATTCCTTCAATGATCCTCACTCTTCCTCCTCCCCTTCCACTAGACCATCTCCCTGGCTCCACTGAGGTATCTTCTTCATTATCTGGAGTCCCTCTGGTATCCTAATTACTCCCTAGCTTACACATATTAGAGAAAACATATGACCCCAACATTTTAGTTTCTATTTCTATGGATTGGACTTTTTATATTCCACATATTAGTGAGATGATGTAGTATTTGTCTTTGTGTCTGCCACATTTCACCAAACATAATGTCCCCTAGGTTCATCCATGCCATCACATATATATCAGGATCATCCCCTCCTCCTCCTCCTCCTCCTCCTCCTCCTTCTCCTCCTCCTCCTCCTCCTTCTCCTCCTCCTTTTTTTTCTTGTAGTACTGAGGATTGAACCTAAGGGCATTCTACCTCCAAGCCACACTCTTCACCCTATTTTATTTTTATTTTTGAAACAAGCTCTTGCTAAGTTGCTGAGGGTCTAAATTGTTGAGGCTCGCTGGCCTCAAACCCATGATCCTCCTGTCTCAGTCTCTACACCTGAGATTACAGGTGTGCACCACCTTGGTCACAGATCTCCTTTTGAATGCCAAATATATCTTTGTGTAGGTATACTACATCTTTTATCCATTCATCTATTGAAAAACACTAAGGTTGATTCCATCTCTTGGTTATTATAATGGTGCAATGAACATGAGAGTACAGATGTCTCTTCAACACATTGATTTCATATTGTTTGGATATATATCCAGTCGTAGAATTCCTGGATCATATGGTAGTTCTCTTATTTTAATAAACTTTTATTAGTACATTGTAATTATACATCATATTGAGGTTCAATGTGATACAAATATACATGCACACAGCACCTGGTATGATTCCTTCTGGGTACCACCCCACTCCTACCCCTTCCCCATACATGTTAGTGAGATTAATAATTACACCTTTATATATGGACATGATGTTATTTGAGCCATTTCCTTCATCAAGCCTCCTTTTGCCTCTTCCCACCTCCCTCCCCCAATCCTCTTCCACTATTCGACTGGTACTTTTTTTAAGAGGAACCTTGATCCAATGCTTCATAATGACTGTACTAATCTATATTCCCACCAATAGTGCACAAGGGTACCTCTATTTGATAATAAATAAATATTCTAACAGGTGTGAGGTGATATCTTTTGTGATTTTTCCCTGATGACTAAAAATGTTGAGCATATTATCACATATTTTTTGGCCATTTCTATGTCTCGTGTTGTGAAATATCTATTCAAATTCTTAGATTTTTCTTTAAATGAGGTTATCAGCTTTCTTACTGTTGAGTTCTTTGTGTTCATTATGTATTTTGGATATTAATTCCTATTCACTTCTGTGGTTTGGAAATATTTTCTCTCATTCTGTAGGCTTTCTTTCACATTTTGTTCATGTTTCCTTGTCTCTATACAAGCTTTTAAGTTTGATGTAATCCTATGTGTCTGTTTTTGCTTTTGTTTCCTGCGCTTTCAGGTTCCTTTCAAAACATCATTGCCTAGACCAATGTCACAGAGCTTTTCCCCTCTGTGACTATTTCAATAAGCCTTCTTACCACTATGATCTACACGCCTGACAAGTAGCACTTGGATAAGCAGGGTTTTATTTGCTTTTAGATACAGAGAGGTTCAGAGGTCATGGTCCACTTGGGGTCCAGCTTATGTCAAAGCTGCACCTCCAGAAAGCACCTCCTCAAAGCATCCTGACAGGGAGCAGAAAGAGCAAGGGGAGCAGGTGAGAGACATAGATAGCCCTCCGCGCCACACCCCAGGAATTCACCTCTTGCCATGCCCTGCCTTCAAACATGGCTGCTTCCAGCCCTGCTCTCTATAACCCAATGTCTGGGGGACATTTTAAACCCAAACAATAACATGTACTTTGAGTAGTTCTGCAATTTCAAGGGCTATGTTTAAGTCTTCAACCCCTTTTGAGTTGTTTACTAAATATGGCATGAGACGAGGCTCTAGTTTTATTCTTCTGATACCTAGTTTTCCCAACAAGATTTATTGAAGAGACTGTACATTTCCTACTGTGAGTTCTTGATAGTTTTGTGGAAAATCAACTGAACATGAATAGGTGGATTTATTTCTAGATTTTATATTTTTATCTGTTTTTGTGCCATTGTCATGATGTTTTGATTACTATAGTTTTGTAGTATATTTTAAAGTCAGGAAGTGTGATACCTCTGGCTTTGTTCCTTTGGCTAGAAACTACTTTATTTGAAATCTTTGGTGGTCACATGCAAATTTTAAGACTGTTTTTTCTATTTCTGGAAAAAACCTAATTGGAATTTTGATGATTTCACTGAATCTGTAGATTATTTTCAGTCATATCGACTTTAAATAATATTAATTCTTCTACTCTATGAACACGGGCTATTTATTTATTTGTATATTATAATTTTTTATCAATTTTTATAGTTTTCAGTGCACAACTCTTTCTTTTCCTTGGTTAAATTTATCCCTAAGTAATTTTGTATCTATTGTAAATGGGATTGTTTTCTTGATTTCTTTTTCAGAAAGTTTATTGCTAGTAAGCAAAAAATGCTACTGATTTTTGCATGTTGACTTTGTATCTTGCAACTTTACTGAATTCATTCATTAGTTTTCATAGATTTTTGGTGGAGTCTTTAGGGTTTTCCATGTATCATATCATCTGCAAAAAGGAAGACTATAACCTCTTCCTTTCCAATTTGGGTGTGTTTTCATTTTTCTGTTGTCTAATTGTTCTGGTTAAGATATCTAGTACTGTGTTGATAGAGTGGGTACCTTTTCCTTACTCCTGACTGAGGAAAACCTTTCAGCTTTTTGCCTTTGAGTATAATGATAGCTAAGAGATGTTTTATATGTCTATCCCTAATTTGTTGAGAGTTTTTATAATGAAAGTATGTTGAATTTTGTCAAGTTCCTTTTCTGAATATATTGAGATGATCATATGGTTTTGGTCCTTCATTCTGTTAAAGTAATAAGTCCCATGTTCTGATTTATCTATGTTGAACCATCCTTGAATCTAATGGATAAATACCACTTGATCATGAAAATTATCTTGATGCTAGTATTGTTACTTCCATAATGCCTATACCAGTCAATTTACCAGCAAGGAGCACAGATTACACAAATGAGGATAATTGTAGAAAATTGAATAAAGGGCAAAAGTAAGGACAGTGTGCAAGGGGAGCAGAGAGATTGGTGCAGGGCCCTTTCTTGTGAAAGTAGAACTACTGCTGTCTCTAGACCTAACTAGCCCAGTGGAGAGGTTTCTGGAAACCAGAGATGAAACAGTTGAAAGGAAAGGACTATCTTGAGAGGAGCTTGGGCCTTTTGTTCAAGGACACATTCAATCTGAGGTTATTAGGCAGAAAAGTGTCCTGAGGAATAAATACTGGACTTTTGGGGTTTTTTTCTTCTGAAAACTAGCTATGTATATGTAATTGAGTTTATATACAAATGCTGTTCAATTGTTAATAAGTGTTTTTGCATATTGTAAACCTGCATTGCATCCTATAAAGAGTGCTTTAAGGCACTACCAATGTCTGCCTTCAACGTGAGAGAGGAGAGTGGTGGGACGTTTGTCAGATATTTCTTAGGATGAGTTCTGAAAAATTACAGTTAGGGAAATTATAGGGAGATGTCTGAAGAAAGTCTGTAATGAAGAGCTATTTTTCATAGATAGCTAAGGCTGAAGGATCTTCATACAGAGGCATTTCGTGTGCAAAGAAAGATCCAGAGGACTAAAACTTCATGCAGTGTCATTAGAAATGCTAATAACCCCAATATGAACAGAGAGTACAACATATGAGAAGAACAGAGTGAGAAGTAGAACAAAGAAGTAGACTGTAGATAGATAGTGAAAGCCTAGTAGCCTAAGATGTACAGTTGGATGATAGCCTTGGGTTGTGATGAATTTTTGCATTTTAAGCAGCCACTCTGGTGTCAGTGTACAGGGTGAAGTGGAGATAAGAACAGAGAAAAATGAGGCCAACAACGAAGACTGAAAAAAGCCAGCAAGTTCAGCTACTCACTTAAACTTCCCATTTATGGGTGGACAATATGTATTGATGTCAGAGTAGACACCAAAGAGACAACCATGAATATAAAACACACCTGCCCTACTAAAGGAGTTCTTTCAGAGAGAGAAGTAAGTTCTCTGAGTATCCTGGAAGTAGAGAGCCAAAGAACCAGAAAAGGGGCAACACAGGTGAAGTAGAACCATCCCCTAACAGCAAGGCAGGTGCCAAATCCTGGGGGTTTTAGAGTCTCCCGATGCTCTCAAAATAATTCCTGAGCTAGTCTTTGAAGACAACATGGTACTACACACACACACACACACACACACACACACACACCACACACACACACACAGAGTATTACTTTCTGAATTCTTTTCCACTCTTTCCTTCTTGAGCCATTGGCAGCAGGGGGTGGGGGCGTAGGGGAACATCTCCATCCATATTTCTGGATTAGCTGAAAATGAAAATGAGGAAATACATAGGTTTTGAGAAGAAGACTGTTAATTGATTTTTAAGTAAAATGTTGAGTTTCATGATGTGGCTTAGAAAATAGAAGTAAAAAAAAATTAAACCTTTCCCCAAATTTTCTTTTAATAATCTGAATGAACTGACACCCAAAGAAAATTAATAACTACTCACATTTGTACATGAAATTATAAATAATAATGCATGTGATCATTTTATTCATCTTCACAAAGCTCTAGAGATACATGGGAATTAATATTCCTTTAACATAGAATGAGAATTTGTGGAGTTATGTGACTCCTTTATGTTTTCATATAAATATCATAGCCAGGATTTGAACTGTCCTCAACTTGAAGGCTACTCTCATTATCCCACCACATTGCTAAAAAGCACTACTTCAAAAATTTTCTTATGTACTGTTGATGATATTCCCTGGAAGAATATTTGAGAAATTTCTATGTAAAGAATAAAGCATATTCTCCATTCTCAGCAACAATTCTAATTTTAAAAGTATTGTGCATATGATTGGCTAAAGAATGAAAAATGAAGATACAGACTCCGTCTTTCCATCACTGTTACAGCCACTAATATGTATTCTTCTAAGTGCCCCTCATTGGGCTTCACTTCTGGGAGCCCAGGAAGAGCCTCGTCATGCTCTTCATACTGGCTCTACAGCCGTGTCTCCACTCTCCATGATGGAAGCTCTCTGTGATTAGTGATGACACACAGGTTGAAATTGCCTGGTATAAACCATCCACTTTATAGTTAGCTCAAAATTTCCCAACCATGATAGAGGTATTGAGTCCATACAATTGGTATCCAGAGCCATAAAGAAGATCTCTAACCTCTAAAGCAGTTGCTCTGGTTTCTAATTATTGTTGTTCTATGCAGAAATCTCATTCTATCTCAGCTATAATGGAAGCTCTCTCATTAACACTGGGAGAAAATGAGCAAATAAATGCAAATAATGAGAGGCTTGAGGTGAAAATGAGGGGTGGGGAAGATTTCCCAGAGTTATAGCTCAAGGATAGAAAAAAAATATTGCTTCAGTGCCTTTGTATCTGGCCCAGAGGAACAATTCCTCAAGTTAGTTGGGTAACCATTCTTTTGAGTTTGGTTGCTAAATGTGTTTGTTGGAGGTCCTAGCAAGCTCTATTGATGCTCTGTTGATTGTGATGCTATTTTCTGTCTGAAATAGCACTAGAAAGATTTTCCTCTGCTGTCTGCACCGACTCGGAAGAAGCTGAAATACTCCTTTTCTCCTGTCCTTTCAAATGAGAAGATTTAGATGAAATCTTGAGAATTGTCAGGCAAGTACAGCAAAGAAGCATCATGCATTTATACCTGGTGCTATAATTTTCTCCTATTGTTTTTATCACAGAGACCAGAAGCAATATTCTATAATTCACATCTATTTTTTCCAGCACAAGAAAATTCTACAAAATTGGACCCCATCCCTGACCCCCTTTATGCCCTATACATTTTTTATCCAATCTTAGTTCTTTTTATCGTAAAAGCATAAAATATTTTGTTAAACGTCATGAAATTATTAGTGAGCAGAGAAATAATTGTGATGAACATTTGCTACTGTGGCAACTATATTATTTTCCAAATCCAAATAAATAGTTAATTTCCTAAAAAAAAATTGCCTGCCACATCTCATAACTAACTGCATTCTTGCAACAAATAACTATGCTACAAGATGATTAAGTCTCTTAACCCAGTAAAATTCTTCCACTTGTGTAAAATTAGTTAATCTAGACAGCAGCCACACAGTTAGGAGCCAGTGTTTTGAGTACTAGGGAAATACTGATTTCACTGTTACCTCATGTGTATGAAGTATGATAATTTTACTCATTAAATCAACACAAATCATGGGCACTGACATTAGAAGATGTACATGTGCAAAGAACCAAATTTAACTGTTTCTCTGTTCATTGTGTAGAGAGGCTGTGCCACTGAGCTTGCAAGGTTGATAAATGCCACCCAGGTAAGAGGCCAGCACGTGATTTGAGATTGCTGAGATCATCCAACATGCACACTGGTGCTAGTGACAGGGTGTTTACTTAACAGCAAGAGGAGAGAAAGAATGCACAGGATTCAACTCCCTGCTAGGCATGGGTTCCCTATGGCTAATGTTCTACTTTGCAGCCAACTGGAAACAATGTAGCTGAACATAACCCAATCCATGCTGTATTGGAAGAAAATCATCTACCCGCCCTCATCTGTGGGGTCTAAAATTCAGAGAGCTGAGGGCATGCACGAAACCTTTCAAACATGTGCTTAAACAGAACAAAAGCACACATGTTTAGTCAGAAACAGGGAAGCATGTTCTCACATAAGGTGAGGAGCCCAGCACAGGCTGAGGACTGTTTGTATTTTGGTGAGGAAGTGGCCCAGGCCCAGGACTCATTCTTAGGCAGCAGAGCAGGAGTTGAAATACTGCACACAGGAGACTGCTTTCGTCCCCATCAACTTTTCTGAGCCCAACCTGCAAGTTGATGCCACTGCTGTGTTCCTGGCTCCCTCCTGTCTCCCTCCTGTCGCCTGTCTCCTGGCAGCTGTCTGATCTGTCGGAAGAGCTGTGGTAGGAACTTTCGACAATGCACCCAAACCTTCCTCCAGAATTCACTTCCTCTTCTCTTCCTGTTCACAAAATATCTAGAACTGAGTTTTCCTCCACGCCCTTCCCTTTTCTCACTGAGCTTATTTGTACATACTTTTACTGGTGCACTTTTATTATACATCATAGTGAGGTTCAGAGTGACACAAACATGCATGCACACAGCGCTTGGTGTATGTCTTTCTGGATCCTACCCTGCTCTGTACATATTTGTGAGATTGGTAGTGAAACCTTCATATAGGGGCATAGCATTATTTGAGCTGTTTCCTTCATCACTTCTCTTCTTTCCCCTCCCTACCTTGCTAAGCTCATTTATTGAGCACCTTTTGTTTGTCAAGACCTGCATTACTTGGGCCCTTTCAAATAGTCTTTCCTATCCTGATGGCTATGATCTTACTGTTGTTCAGTAGGAATCTTTATTATATTAGGATGCTGTGAGTCTCATTTTGAGCATATGCCCTGGGAATGTCCTTTCTACATGTCTGTTCTGAGACAAAGCAGCACAGATCACAGTAAAATATACAATTATGTTGCAGGACCCTATTAGCCAACTTATGCTAAAACTCAAAAGCACAAAAGAAGAAATGTCCATTTTTTTAAAATAGCTCTTCAGAATGCTTTCATAAGCCCCTATATGCTGATTAGGAAAAAAAACATTTTGTAATGTTTAAATCGGATTAATTTAGTTCAATCAGATATTCTAAACCATTCTTTTAGGAAAGCCTCCATCTCTCATTTGGAAAAATGCCATTTTTCAAGATCATCATCCCCTTCAAAAGCTTTCCTCCCTGAGATGATATGTGACAGGGGAGTCGAGCATACAATGACTGGAATGCCTAATGGGCTCTAAGGTTATTGAACATGGACCTTGGACTTCTGGTACCTCCTGTGTGCATTATAGCTGGGATGTGATCATCTCTAGAATAGAGCCCTTTGCCACCCGGGTTCTACTGCTGGTTCGTAGATTCAGTCACTATCTAGTGAAGTTTTTGTCTCCATGTCTTAGGCAGTGGTTGAGGGGAGATCTAGCTCAAACTCTAATGAACTCTCTTTGTCAGTGAATGTGAGCTCTTGCCAAGTTCTGCATTCAACCTACTGAACTGAGAATTGACCCTAACTCCTGCTGAGTCTTACTGTGTCCAACAGTGCCTGAACTGTGCTAGGTCTACAGATGTATCTACATCAGGCAAGGATTGGAGACTGGATTAGAAAGTAAAACTAACCCTCAATATACATTTATGAAAGAGTATACCAAGTGTTGGAGACCATAGCCCACCACTGATCCTTCCTCAACCCATGTTAATGCTCATTTACACTTTAGACATCCACATCCTCTCCTAGCCTAAGGTTAGGGAGGACAGATTGGGGCATACATGTCCGAATGCCTTCTTCTCTTCTACTTTTTCTTCTATGTTATTTGACAAATGTTTCTTTCCTTTTAGGCATGTGTTCTAAGCACTAGAAATGGAGAGGCAAAAAATAAAAATTAAAAAAACACAGAAAAAATTCTCAGTATTCATGGAGATTATATTCCAGAAAGGGAAATAGAAAATATACAAGGAAATATGTTAAAAATCAAGAGGTTATGAATTGCTTGAAGAAAAATGAAGAGAGTAGAGAGAGACTGCAAAAGAGGAAGGTTCATTGTGGAAGAGCCCTTTTGAAGAATTGTTCATGTGTAGATATCAGCATGTTATATGGAAGTGAGCTGGACCAAAATCTGCAGGGAGTGAATTCTGATCAGAGCTGGCAGTGATGGCAAAAGTCCCAAGACTGGAAAAGATATGGCTTGATGGAGCGAGAGCAACACAGCCAGTGTGACTGCAGTAAGTGAGGTCAAGGGGTTGAGGATGAACTGGAAAGGCCAAGAAAGACAGATTAGGATGCTTCAACATTCCTGGACTGACTTGGACATCAGTGAGATGACCTGTTTTTTAAAACCATCTCTGTCTGTTGAGAATAGACTATAGAGAGAAAAAAGGAAAAATGAGAAGAATTAGGTGGGCACATATGCAGGAGTGTATGACAGTAGATAGTCCTGTGGTAGAAATGTGATTGCATCTGGGATCAGCATTGAAAGTAGGGACAATGGTACCTGCTGGTAGAATGAATGTGTAAATGTTGATCAGTTGACACCATGTACAAGGGAGACTGTAGTTCCAGGTGTAGGGGTATCAAGAGTTCTTTTATGGAAACATAAAATTTGAATTCTCATTAGGAATCCAAATGACTGTGTTGAATATGCAATTAGATAAACAGGAGATCAGGACACAGTTTCAGCTGTAAGAATAAATGTGGAAATCATCAGCAGAGAGGTGGCCTTTATCATTAGAGCTCTTGATGATATTAGCAATGGAGTAAGTTTAGAATGTGGAGAGAAGAGGCCCTAGGATCGAACCAATAGTGACTTGACTTTCTTGAGAAGGACACAGTAAAAGAGACTGAGAAGAAGTATCCAGTCAGATGAAGAACAGCTAGAGTGTCTAAGAAATCAAAGAAAGTAGCTCAAGAAGGTGGAGGTAATCAACCGCATCAAATACCCTGAAAGGACACGTAAGATGTCACTTTGAGGAAGGCATGTCAGTGGATTTGTGAGGATGAAAGTCTGATTGAAGAGGATTAAAGAGAAAGTGGGGAGAACTTCTACTTGAATACATTTATCTCCATACCTTACCCAAATATCACTAAAATGAATGTAATGGATTTTTTTAAAGGCATAAATTACAAGGACAAAGAGTATAGAAAAGGAGATGACAGCACAAAACCAACGTCAACAAAATTTTATCATCTGCTGAAAAATGGAGTAGTAGTAACCAATTCAATAGACCAGAAAAGCTGAAATTTAACCCGACCTTCAGGATGCCAGAAAGATGTGAATGTATTTTCTTGTTACCTCCAAGGAAGTTCAGAAATTAGAAAATCAGTTTCCTTAGATAGCAGAAGGGTGAGATGGAGATAAGAAGAGGTTTGATTGAACATCTTTTTGAAGTGTCTACCAGATATCAGGTTTTCCATCATAGCTCTGTGCAGCTGAGTCTTTTGAGACTCAGCTGTGGACAGGAGATGGCTCTCTGGAAAGGTTTTTTTTTTCCTTTTTTTTTTTTGTGGTACTGGGGATGGAACCCAGGGACATTCTACCTCCGAGCTACACCCCCAGCCCTATTTTTTATTCTTTATTTTGAAACAGGGTCTCACTAAGTTGCAGAGGGCCTCACTAAGTAGCTGAGGCTGGCTACAAACACGGATCCTCCAGTCTCAGCCTCCCAAGTACTGGGATTACAAGCGTGCGCCACCATGCCCAGCTCTGGAAAGGTTTGACAAGAGGATAAAAGGTTGATAAAAGGTTCTGAACACAAGGATGACAGACAGCAGTGAGGGCAAGTGTGTAGAGATTATTGAAAACAGAGATTTATTGAAAACAATTCTTTAAAATTCTTTAAAGAATACCAATACTCCCAATATACCTCCTTCCTTCCTGTTTCTATGCTTCGCTTTCTAAAAGATGGCTGCCAAGCTTATACCAGTGCCCCCACAGAGAGGCAGTCTAAAATATTCACTTTCGGTTTTGAGGGTTGTGATACTTTTGTAGTAACTCACTCTTCCATTCCTTTGCTAACTGTCTCATAGTTGATGTCATCTACTTTTTCTGCAACCAATAATGAACTATATCTCTCAGGAAAAGCTCTCTTTCAAATTTATCCAGGGAGCTCTGTTCCTTTTACACAAAAGAAAAGAAAATCAGTTGAAATGAAGTCTTTCCATCCCTATTTACTGCCAACCTTAAATGGAGTACTACATCAAATCTAAAAGGTCATTAACAGGGAGGCACTTTTAACTAATTTTTAACCCAGTACATCTTATTGTTTATGTGTTCGCATAAGTTGGAAGTCATATTTAGCCAAGTATTTCTGATGTGAAAACATATGGTTCAGTGCGATGAATATAAGATCTGACACACCAACACAGACATCTAGGTGTTTAATGATATCCGATGACATAAATTAAAAAAAATTCTCAGTTTTCCAAATCATTACGTAGATTCAAGGAGGCAGAGATCCAGCTGTTTTGCCACATTTTCGACACGTCATTATTAAATTAACATATTAACTGTTCTTTTAGAGTAAATTGTCATGGGTCACCTTCAGAATCATTCACAGAAAATGTTATGATCCCCTTTCCAGTGTTTTAAGTGGAGATGTAACACCAAAGCAAGCCAAACACCAAGTGTCTCCAGGCTAATCCTGACATCAATAAAATCGGCTCATGTTCTGTCACTGTTCATCCAAATCATTCTGGTCACAATTTGTGTACAATTATGTTGTTTTATAGTTAATGTCATATTGTCTTAAACAATGGTTTTAGAAAGGGTTACCTACCATATGTAGACCTGCAATTAAAAGTTGTGCATGGAGCTTGTCTAGAAGTCAAAGACAGCATTCGATCTGCTGCATGGATTAGTCTTTTTTTTTTTTTGCTAATTTTGAAAAAGTCATCTATCTTTAAAGTCGCATTCTCACCCACTGTAAAATGGAATCGTGCCCCTGAGATCTCAAAATTGTCATAAAATCAAAGGTGAAAATGACAAAAAATACTTTCTTTGTTGCTTTTTTTCAACATCTATTTCACTTATCTGTCACTATGCTTACCTGCTACTCTTAATACAAAATTTTTTCTACTTGTTTCTAAGTATACATATGTATTCATTCATTCAGGTAGCTATATTTTGAGTACCTCGAATCCCATAATCTCATTAGGCCTCTTCATTTTCAGTTGAGGAAATGTTCACTCAACAAATGTAAAGGACAAACCAAGGTCGCTCCTAAAAGTATTGTCAGTCCCTGGATTCAGGACTCTGGTCTTATCACTAACATACAAGTTAGTTTCTCAAACGATATTGCTTAATTTTGAAAGGACTGAAATGTTGCTAAAAGTTAAACACAAAACAAAATGAGATACTGTGAGTGTTCAAGATAGGAGGCGCATAATATGTCCCAGTAAAATATTAGAAAAATCTAAGGTGAAGATATTCTCAATAGACTTTTTTTCAAGCAACATATATTCAGTATAACTCTAATGTCATACTGCCGATGCACAGATAATTCTACAAGATGGCTCCTTATGAATCCTTTGTATACATGTTTAGACACAGCATTAAAAAGAAAATTTAATAATTTAAAGGGTACACAGAAGGCACAGAGATTAAGGACTTTATGTGGGCTACTCTACAGCTCGGAAGATTACTGAAAGCTCTGCAGTCACAATAAAAAAAGACAAGGGCTTCATCTATTTGTTTATTTTTAATTTCCCATCTCTCTACAGTGATGGGAAATATTCTGGCAACACAGAACATGATCTACATATTTTTATTGTGATGAGTCACAAACTCTCTGTTAGGATCTCTCTAACAAAGGTATAACAAGGAGTGTCTGGTCATATTATTGTTAATACTTTCAGAAAATTAGCATCTATCTGTTTTCCTTCCTAGTTCCAAAAGCATATCGCAACCTTCCACATCCTTGTCTCCTGGATTTCAATATATAATTCTAGAAAAAAAGATGCTTTCAATGTGCAGGTAGTGGAAAGGAACCACTATCCCTAATGCTCATTGGGAGAAACAACGTGTTGTAACCAGGGCACTTAACTTCCATATTCTGAAGACATTTAGGAGCCAGACAGATACTTTATCTACATGATATTTGATTAACTGCATCCTTAGAAGAGACTATAAAACTGCATTTAAGTCTGACATTCTCCTGGCTAAAGTGTGGAGTTTATCAAATAAACGGAAGGAAATCAATTTCGTTTCCACAGCTAGCACTGAGTGGTTCTGGGTGGTGGGGTAGGGGGGGTCAGGATCTGGCTTTTTCCCTTCTTCACAGGAAATCTAAGGCAATGTCAACAGGAAGCAAAGCCCTGCCGGCTTTTCCAAATAATGCTGTGGAAACAAACTAGTCACCTTTTCATTTTAGGCTTCCATCTAATGCATCAGCATTTCTGCATGTAGGTTGACTAGGATCAGAAGAAAAAAGAGAAAACAAAAGCAAAAACAGAATAGGGGGAATGAATCTATCTTTATATTAGATATTCTTTGTCCTAAAGTACTGTTTTTGTTTTGTTTTGGTACTGGGGATTGAACACAAGGGCATTCTTCCTCCGAGCTATATCCCCAGCCCCCCTTTTTTTTTTTTTCCATTTTGTTTTGAAACAGGGTCTCCCTAGGCTGCTGAGAGTCTGGCTACATTAATGAGGCTGTCCTTGAACCTTATCCTCAAGTCTCAGTCTTCCAAATACTGGGATTACAGGTGTGTGTGTGCCACCACACCTGGCTCCTAAAGTACTTTTACCTGTAGTATCTGTTTATTTTATTTTTGTTTCATCTGGTTATCTTCTTGCAGAATTGTACTCTGTCGTGTTGCAGGAAACTTGATTGAAACTCTTTGGAGTCTCATTTGAAATGAATGGGCATCAAGGCCAAATGGGGAACCATAGAGACAATTTTCAGTTTATTCACTTGGTATATAGACTGAACCCTGGGTCAGGGTGACTAAGTCATTCCATCTAAATTTAGCTTCTCTGGATATATTTGAACTAGACAAGGGGTCAATTCTTCTCAAACCAAAACCTGGTGACATGGCCGTTCGTGATGCATAGTTTTTATTTTATGAGAATAAAGTGTTTCAAAAATAAAGATTCAAACTGTGAAATCCTCAGTATCCTCAAGGAGCCATGTTTATAATTGTTTTTAATTAAATTTCACAGTCAAGTTATGAAATATAAAATGCATATGGATGCAAATTGTTGCTAGGGAGGCTGGACGATAGCAGAATGTGTTTTGTTGTCTTAATTTTTAATTTCCTTCCACCAATTTCTCATGTGTTTGGAATGTCTGATAAAAAAATTTTATGTTATCTCTAACAAGGATATCCTTGTTTGTTGCTTTCATTTCCTTAAAAGCCTCCCAACTTATTTTCCATAGAGTTTTCTCTGAATTATGAAGAATTTTATAGCTCTGATCCCCTGTTATTTAACCCTTTTTTATCCATATTAGATAATTATGAAATGGTAAGTGCAAGTTTAACATGAATGTATTGTAGTTTGATTTTTTTTTTTTTACTGCCATCTCAGGTAGATGGAGTTTAGAGACATACTTTTGCTGGCATCTCAAAATAAATTAACAAATTTTCATATAAAGAGGAAAAATTTAGAATTTGTCCCCTTTCCGCTTGACAAACAATACCAGGAAAGACTTTAAACCAACTTTTGACCCGAAATGTTGACTAAACCAGAAGTATGATACTGTATGTTTAGTACTATCTAGTAATGAACACAATTACCATTCTTATCCCAAGATTTTCTTGCACTGGTCTTTAGAAGTTAATAAATAAATAAATAATATTTTTATTGTAAAATGCTTGACAAATATTTATTTAGAACAGGGTTAGACCCATCATCAAATGCTGAATATGGCAGGCACATTACTTTATTGTTTGCAATATAGCAGGAGATAGAGATCTAAAGTCAGGTTATTATAATATTGTACAGTACATGTAATTATAAGGTCAATAAGCACCTGAACTATATTTAGGGTTAGGAAAGGGCTTCTGGGGAAAGAGATTCCTATGTGAAAATATGAAGACTAGTCAGGGATTAGCTAGAGAAAGTTAGAGTAATAGGGACAGATGAGAAAAGTTGGGTTGAGGATGGAAGATGGAGAATGGACAGAGTGTTATAGATAGAAGGAAGAGCCTGCCAAAAAGCTTGATTTTAAAGACTGCAGGATGCGTTTGAGGAACTGAACATAGTTTAAAACACAGATGTGGAAACAAGGTTTGCCAAATAATGAGTCTATATAGATTGGAAGTCATGCAGAATGAAGCCACACTAATGAGTTTGGAATTAAACTGCTGTTAAAGTGGGACTATGGATGGTTGGGGGCTATTAAGCCAGATAATGACATAAGGATTATTCTGGCATCATAATAGATAAATGGATTAAAGGTAATTTATCTACCACTGAGAGCAAGGAGATGAGTTGAGAAGTAGCAGCAATTACCTATGTAAGAGGTCTTAGCTAATCATGTTTTATGGAGTAAGAGCAGAGATCTATACTGAGAAATATTTAAGAGACATTATGGCTTGGTGACTTACAGAACGTAGAGTTGAGGAAGTAGCAAAGGATCATGTTGAAGGTTCTGGCTTAGAGATATGGAAAATGGGGTGCAAATTCACACAATAAGAGGACAAATAGCCGGGCATGGTGACGCACACTTGTAATCCCAGTACTTGGGAGGTTGAGACAGGAAGGATCCGGGTTTGCGGCCAGCCTCGGCTACTTAGTGAGGCCTCCGCAACTTAGTGAGACCCTGTTTCAAAATAAAGAATAAAGAATAGGCTGGGTGTAGCTTGGAGGTAGAATGCCCCTGGGTTCCATCCCCAGTACCGTAAAAAAAAATAAAAAATAAAAAATAAGAGGACAAATGTTGCCTGTTATTGCTACTTCTCAAGTTTTCTGTACTGTCATGACCAACTTTCCAAATCTATGCATTTTCAACTGTTTTTAAAATTTACAGATTGATTTGCTTTTTCTTCCCAACAATACAACTTTAGAATGTAGTCTGTTTATACTTTGGGAAATTGCTTTATTTGAACCTATTCCATAATTTTATATGTACTTATTTTGAACTTCTAGGTTATTAGTAGATTTTTGTTGTTGTTGTTTTTATTTGATTACCAACCCAGCAACTTATTTATAATTATTTTTCCTTACACTTTATGACTTATTTGTAGTAGCTTTTAAAGAGAACATTATGTGGAGTGTATCTAGCACCAGCAAAGAGAGTATTCCCATGTCTATTTCAAATTTAATCTTTGGCATCCCTTTGGCTCTTTCTCTAAATGAATATTCAAATTTACCTAAATACAAACGTAGTTTTCCCTTGACCCCGAACTCCCCTGCAAGCAATTATCTCATGGGTTTACCTCTTTTTCACCAAATTTCCTGAATATAATTTGTACTTCTTTCTTCCTCACTACCCTTCTACTGCAATCTCTTGAAGTCTAGCTTCTGTCCTAACCATTCAAATGAAATACCTTTCTGAGAAATCAGTAATTCAGTTTGTAATTCAAAGATTCAATACCATTCTAAAACCTGTCTTCTTTTATCCTGTAGGATTTTGAAAATTTTCTAACATATCTTGAATTAATCTTACTTTATTTCCAGCACTAAGCTGATTTCACTGTAGTACAGTTATCTATATCCCCTAAAAGAAACCTTCTGAAGGACAAGAAGCAAATTTTGCTATTCTCATCTCACATAGGCATTGCGTAGTTCTTAAAACATAGTAGGATTTCATTGTGTATGTTTCAAATAAATAGTTATTTAAAATTTTTGATATATTGTTTTATGTTAATGCATTAATGTGTTACAGCTTAGTGGTATTAGATTTCATTAATATGCAGACAAAAGAGGAATTTAGCTAAATGTCAGAGGCTAAGTTTGTGGGAGATAAAGCTAGAACTCTAGGAAGCAAGGTGAAAGAGGTGAACTCACTCAAATTTCTTCTGACATTTTCTACAACATAAATAAGCTTTATTTATTAAAAAGTAAAATTTTACTCCTTATTATTACTTATTATAGACAGACCTACATCAGAGATCATTTTTGTATATATTTCACTCCCTTTTTATGCTGGCAGAAACTGTAATATTTATGTATGCAACCCAGAGTATAACGCTTTGAAAATAATTTTTGGCTTGTATTTATTGTACTTTATTTATTAGAATTATTTAAATTATTATTTGTTAAAGAAACGACACATATACACATAAATATCATTACCAATGCACTATGGAGGCGAATCCCTTGGCCCACTTTGACATTCGAAACTGTAATTCAACTAACAGTCAGTGACCTTAGTACACATTTACTCTGACTTCCTTTCCCACCTGTTGGGCTATGCTTGCTTAAAGCCCTGGTGGTTGGAGTTGCAGAGTAGTTACAAACATAAACCTGACATTTGGATTATTTACCTAACAAGCTGCTGCAATTCCTTATGGTCACTAAAGGGCTACAGGCAACTTTTTATTTAGAAGCTTATTTCATCCAAGCCAGCACAATCTCTTGCTTCTAAGGATTACAAAGTACTAGCTTCTTGCATACCCACAGCTCTCTGAGAATAATATAGGCCAACATTGAAAGCCAGTTTGGAATCCTTGCTGAAGAATGACTATGCTTTCAGAATGTAGCCTTCTAGCAAGCAATTCAAAGAGGAAAATGAAATCAGTAACTAATTCACTAGGTCTGAAGAAATTCTCATCAGAGTAGCTGTGTTGGACCATCCCCAGAGATGGAGACTCACCGAAAGCACACACAAGACTCAGAAATCCATATAGTATTAGTTTCGTTTTTGCTTTCATGTTTGCTTTGTTTCATTTTTCAGCAAAAGATTACAAAGCAATACCAACAAAGGGAAAGGGCCCATGAGGCATAGTCTGGAGGAAACCAAGTGCGTGCTTCTGGGAGTCCTCTATCAATGGAGTTATACAGAACACAATTCCTCCAACAAGTTGTGACAAGATGTGCAAAGTGTTGTCTACTCATCTGAACCTATGCACATTGGGCCTACATGATTAACTTCTGTCACTAAGGCTACAGATCCAACAAGGAAAGCAACCGTTCACCATACATCCCTTGTTTTCATCAAAGGTATAAACAAACTGATATAATGTGGTTCAGGTCTGAAGTTTAAACAGCTCAATTCCCAATCACAAGCAAAGAGCCAATCTTGGAAATAATCCCTTCTTAGGAATGTGCAGTGTGCTGAGCTAACTCTTTCCAGCACAACATATTTTCATTATTCAAGAACCTAAAAGAATCTCTGTCTTTCTACTAGCAACCTCTTCTTCCCAAACCCCAGAACCTTTTCCATTCCATGGAGCCTTTGAAAAAGGCTCTCAGGGTCTGGTTTTGGTTTGGTTTTACTTTGCTTTGCTTCCACTGAAGTTTATTAAACCCAGATTGTACAATTTAGAAATAATAGTTATACAGAGAAGATCTGGATAATTTTACAGCTGAAGTATCTAAGATAGAGAAAAAAATGGTTCAAGACATTGCACCTAGTTGGCACAGCACAACTTGCCTACGAGAGTTCCAAGAACCTCATGGGCTGTATATACATACTTCTTTCTTGGTTTTATTATGGGCTTCTTTAACAAGGAGATTCAACACTAATCCATTTGCCCATAGAAGAACCTTTGTCTCATGTTACAATTTGAAGTCAACAGTTAGGTCTACAAGGTGATCCTGCTGTATGAAGTCATTCAGCATTGACTTTTCCTTCCATGGTATTGTGGAATTATTAAGGGGATTATCATTATCTATATAGCAAAAGTTATATCAAATTGGGTTCTGGACAGGAGGAAGGGGAGAGAACTGGAAAAGTGGACCACTCTCTAAGACCCAAATCTAGACTTGGTAAGCAATATTTCCAACCCCTTCTACTTGGGAAAACATGCTCACCTTTAAGAGGCTGAGATTCTTGTCTACCTCTACTGATGTGCTCAAAGAGGATAATGGATTTTGATACTCAACCTGCAGTCTCTACCTCATTTAGTATATTTATTGTTTGTTCCACAAATGATTAAGTTGTGTATTAAATAAAATACCATGAAGAAAGGTTAATGATTTTTTTCTTTTAATGCAAGTCAGTGACTAAATGGCATAGTTTTCATGGAAGTTTACTACTTTGAGGTCAACTTTTTGAAAAACATGTCTTTTGGATAAAAAATATTAAATATCTTTGCAATTACTTAAAATATATTTAGGGAGCTACATGTGAACGATATATTTATTTCAGTAACAGATACATACTTAAGTGTACAAATAATTTAACAAAGAGTGCTTTAAAATATTCAAAGCATGCACTAAAAACATAATGCTGCATTAATTGCATAAAACAGAAACCACAGACAAGCAGCCTTCATGAACTATCACAATCATGTGCCTTTTAAAAACAGAATTCTAGCCGGGCGTGGTGGCGCACGCTTGTAATCCCAGTACTTTGGGAGGCGGAGACCGGAGGATCCAGGTTCGAGGCCAGCCTCAGCACTCTCTCTCCCTGTCTCTCTCTCTCCCTGTCTCTGTCTCTCTGTCTCTCTCTCTCTCTCTCTCTCTTTCTCTCTCCTTAGTGAGGCCCTCCGCAACTTCAATCCCCTGTACCACAAAAAATAAATAAATAAATAAATAAATAAAAAATAAAAACAGAATTCTTGTGCCTTGCCTTTTCTGGACACCTAGAACTTTCTAAATTATATTTTCTTCTTCAAATTAACCCTTTTTAATATGGCAGATTGAACCAAGCACACTGAAAGCATACAATTACATAGATTAATTTCATATTCACTTTTTAATTCTTGTGCTAATTTTGCAAAGCTGAGTGAAAAATTACATGCAAATAACCTGTTTTATTTTAATCAAGAAAATTAGTTTTTAATGAACATTTATAACATGTGTTAAAAGTCCAGCATCCTTAAGAAATTTCACTTCAGTGTTGGTAATTAGGTGCCTACAACAAAGAATATCTACGTCACCGTTTCTATTTTATATATATTTTTGACATTGTGCATATAGATTTGTCTAGACAATACAAATGGCTCTTTTCTCATCTATATACAAGGGTTTCTTCTCATCTAGAAAGCGTAGCCAGAAGTGCATTGTGTAATCTGCTGATTCTTCATGAAGGAATTTGAGTGCAATTTGGGAATAAAGCATTCTAGTGTTTTAAGCAGTCACTAAACGTCGACCAGAACCCTGGGTCCCATTACCTCTCCCAGACGATTCCTGAATTATTGAACACACAGGAACACTATGCAACCTTGATTAGAGAATTGTTAATCAACCCATGATGGTATGTAGGTCAACAACCAATTAAAAATCTGTGATAACAGTATATGATTAAGAAACAATTATGCACAGTTTAAAAAAAAGGAAAAGAAGGGAGAGTCAATCATACTGAGTGGTTTGTTCTTTCCTGTGCTTTCTAAGCTGAGTTCTTATAATTCTCAACCCTCCTATATTACCATATATTTATATTTTTAAAAATGGTTTGGCAAAAAGTGCGTTCATCTCCAAGCAAATACTTTTCTTGTCACTGTGGCTTATTTAAAACACTATTGTTGCAGCCCTTGTCTTGGATTTTATTGTTTTCTTCCCCTAAAATAAATTATGTATGATGTTTTAGGGAGACTTTGAAGTTCAATCAGTTTTTGGCAAAAGAGTAGTACTTTGCAAATAGTTAAATTAGAATTCTGCCTGTAATTTATCCCTTTGAAACATTTCTGCATCAGAGAGATCTGAAAAATAAATGAGCAGCCATATTCACTAGTTTTGCAAAGTATACTGTTAGGATTCCAAGGGGGGGAAAAAAGCTTGCCTGGACTTTTTTAAAGAGAGCATGAAAAGACTGAAAAAAAAGAAATACAACATTAAGTTTTTAATTAGTCATGTAAAAGAGTGGGAAAATCAAGTAAATGCTATCTGATGTTATTTTACATTAGAACATATGTAAGGTAATGAGGGGAGTTAGACTTTTAAATTCAAATATGTTAAACTTTTAAAAATTACATTTTTAATAAAGTCTGTGAAAAAAAGAGGAAACTAGACCTATTAGCAATTTGGTCTGGGAATCTAACTTGGATGAAATCATCAGTCCTTCCTTACATTTTTGTGTGCTTGTAGACTGAGGTGGGGCTTTGTCCTGCAAGGGCTCATGGCTACCATTTCTTTCCCATACTGCTCAGAGAGTGTGATGATTCTCACTCACAATCAGGATCTGGAATCCACACCCTAGATATTTAACACTGCTTTTCTGCTTTTCTTTAATTGGAAGGTGACATCACAAGGGATTTTCTATATTTGTTTTGTTTTGTTTTGTTTTCCTCCTCAAGAATAGCATGACCATTATTCAGTGTGTGTGTGTGTGTGTGTGTGTGTGTGTGTGTGCACGCGCACCTGTGGGGGGGCATTCTACCCCTGAGCTACACCCCCAGCCCTTTTTACTTTTTGTTTTGAAACAGGGTCTTGCTAGTTTGCCGAGAGTCTCCCTACTTAGCTAAAGCTGTCCTCAAACCTGTGATCCTCCTGTCTCAGACTCCCAAGTACCTGGATTAATTATAGGCATGTGCCACCACACCCAGCTCACATGACCATTATCTTAACCATGAAGAAATCTTAATTCCAATAGTATGTTACAATGTGAATTTCCTTGAAATATTTCATAAGCTATTAGCCAGCTTGTGTTTTGCCCCATTCAAAGTAACCACTTTGGGAGGTGGTTCATGCGAAACTGATTTTCTTTTTTTTAAATATACTATCATCTTTTTGGAGTTTCTATCAAATCTTAAGGGGAAATAATCTTTATTCTCAATGATTGACAAATATTCGTACTCTGCTGGCAAGTTTTATGTTTTGAAGCTTCCCACAATTTCACTGGCCATATTTGGCTATGTGAAAAAATGTGCCTAGGTGATAATAGCTCAAATGAAACTATAAAATAATAAAATTAGGCTGATGTGGTGGTGCACACCTGTAATCCCAGTACTTGGGAGGCTAAGACAGGAGGATCACAGGTTCAAGGCCAGCTTCAGCAACTTAGCAAGACCCTCAACAACCTAGCAAGACTTTGCTTCACAATAAAAATTAAAAAGAGCTGGAGGTGTAGCTTGGGTTCAATTCCCAGAACCACACACACACAAAAAAAGGATGAAGATGAAGAAGAAGAAGAAAATTAGGTAAAAATAAAGAATTAGGGATTTTTTGGTTCTTTGAAAATGATGAAATATGAGAAGCACAAAACCATTCGTCCCATTTCCTCCTTCCTAAGCCTAACACAATTGCTTTTAAGAATCATGTTCTAGAGGAGAGCAACATTATGAAGTTCATCAGTATTTAGTAGTACCTACAATTTTGTTTACAATTGCTGACTTATATAAATTAAATTAGAGAAATAATAATTTTTATTTAAGAAGACTTTTGTTTAAGATATTGCCAATATTCTAGGCTCCGTAAAGGAAAGAATGAGGCCAGCAAAGAGAATTGGGAATGTCAGAAATAAAAATGAGAACAGACATTTTCTTCTTTCATTCTAAAAGAAGGTGTTGATAAGGCAGGAGAAGTTTCTTAACTTCAGTTCACTAAAGCAGACCCTCACATTGTCTATGTGATTGCAAATTCCAGTCCATCAAGGTACAGTCTCACTTTGTCTATATGATTTTGCCTAGTTAATAATTAACTTATTTCTGTTGACAAATATTATGCATATTTATCATGCACAACATGTTGTTTTAAATATCTATACAAGGTGGAATGGCTAACTCAAGCTAGTTAACCTGCATTGCATTACTTCACCTAGTTACCATATTGTGATAAGAACACTTAAATCTGTTTTCTCAGCAATTTTCAAAAATATGATAAGTTGGTATTAGCAATTATACCCAGTCATTTTCAAGAAGACATACATGCATTTCAACCTGATTTGAGAACATTTGAGAAAAAGTAGTCCAATGATATTCCTTGATAAAATCTCAGTCTTGTAGACTGAGGTCACCTGTCTAGAGGACATGAGAGAATCCACTGATAATTGTAGTAATCTAGATTTTTTAATATAGATTTCTCCTCATTTTTAGTACCTCTGACTATATAATGAAGTAATTGAATTTATGGTGTTTGAAAACAAACAGAACTAAATTCTAATCCGGGTTCCATGAAGCATTAGGTAATTTATTTTATTTATTCTCTGGCCCTTTTCTCCCTGATCTGGACTAGAATGTAACTTCCATAAGAATAGGAATCTTTGTCTGTTTTGACCATTTGTGTCTCAAGTGCCTAGAAAAGTCACTAGTGCATAGTAAGTGCTCAGTAGATATGTAGGAAAAATGGAACAAATTGATCATCATTGGTATTCAAGTACTTATTTGCCTTTCATATCCTTAGGTTTCTTATCTGAGAAAACAGTGCTAATAATACTTACCCTTATAGAATTGTGAATGTTAAGGTGGCTATTTCTGAAGTTCTTAGAACACAGTACATGATAAATGCCCAGTAAATATTACTACCATTGTCAAAAATTAAAAGCATGACTCATACAAATATAAAATAAAGGCCGGGCGTGGTGGCGCACGCTTGTAATCCCAGTACTTTGGGAGGCGGAGACCGGAGGATCCGGGTTCGCGGCCAGCCTCAGCTCTCTCTCTCTCTCTCTCTCTCTCTCCCTCTCTGTCTCTGTCTCTCTCTCTCCTTAGTGAGGCCCTTCGCAACTTCGTGAGACACGGTTTCAAAATAAAGTATAAAAAATAGGGCCGGGGGCGTAG
>PVJS01010203.1:0-48583 GCA_004027185.1 Glis glis | reverse complement strand
CAATCCTACCAAAAGTGTATTAGAGTTCCTGCTTCTCCACATTCTCGCCAGCACTTGTTGTTGTTTGTGTTTTTAATCATTGCCATTCTAATTGGGGTTAGGTAAAATTTCAGGGTAGTTTTGATTTGCACCTCTCTGCTAATGATGTTGAACATTTTTTCATACATTTATTGGCCATTTGTATTTTTTCTTCTGTGAAGTGTCTATTGAGTTCACTTGCCCATTTTTTGATTGGGTTATTTGTTTTTTTAGTGGTGACTTTTTTAAGTTCTCTGTATATTCTAGATACTAGTCCTCTATCAGAGGAGTAGCTGGCAAAAATCTTCTCCTATTCTTTTGGCTCTCTTTTGAGGTTCTTGATTGTTTCCTTTGCTGCACAAAAGCTCTTTAGTTTAATGCAATCCCACGTATTGATCCTCATTTTAGTTTCCTGTGCCTTTGGGGTCTTGTTGAGGAAGTCTTTACCTGTGCCTATGTGTTGAAGTGTTGGACCTATGCCCTCTTTGAGTAGCTGCAAGGTCTCTGGTCTGATTTCTAGGTCTTTGATCCACCTTGAATTGACTCTTGTACAAAGTGAGAAAGTGGGGTTTATTTCTATTTTTCTGCATATGGTTAGCCAGTTTTGCCAGCACCATTTGTTGAAGAGGCTATCTTTTTTCCAGTGGGTGTTTTTAGCTCCTTTGTCAAAAATCAATTGGATATAGGTGTGTGGATTTATTTCGGAGTCTTCTATTCTGCTCCATTGGTCTATGTGTCTGCTTTTGTGTCAATACCATGCTGTTTTTATTACTATGGCTTTGTAGTACAGTTTGAAGTCAGGTGTTGTGATGCCTCCTGCGTGGTTCTTGTTGGCTGAGAACTACTTTGGCTATTCTGGGTTTTTTGTTGTTCCAAATGAATTTAAGGACAGATTTTTCTATGTCAGTGAAGAATGAGTTTGGTAGTTTAATGGGTATTGCTTAGAATCTGTAGATCACTTTTGGAAGAATGGCCATTTTGATGATATTTATTCTGCCTACCCAAGAACATGGGAGATCTTTCCATCTTCTAAGATCTTCTTCAATTTCTTTTTCAATGTTTTGTAGTTTTCCTTGTAGAGGTGTTTTACCTCCTTGGTTAGATTTATTCCCAAGTATTTTATTGTTTTGGGGGATATCATGAGTGGAAATGTCTTCTGGGTTTCTTTTTCAGTGGATTCATGGTGGTGTACAGAAAAGCTTCTGATTTTTTAAGATTGATTTTGTATCCAGACACTTTGCTGAATTTGTTGATCAGTTCTATGAGCCTTATAGTTGAGGATGTTGGATTTTCTAAGTATAATACCATGACGTCTGCAAATAGAGATAGTTTCAGTTCCTCTTTTCCTATTTGTACTCTTTTTATTTCCTTCTCTTGACTTATTGTCCTGGCTAGAGTCTCAAGAACTATACTGAAAAGGAGTGGTGACAGCAGACATCCTTGTCTTGTTCCTGTTTTTAAAGGGAACTCTTGAAGTCTTTCCCCATTCAGTATGATGTTGGCTGTAGGTCTATTGTATATTGCCTTAATGATGTTGAGGTATGTTCCTTCTATTCCAATTCTCTGCAGTGTTCTTATCATGAATGGGTGTTGGATTTTGTCAAATGCTTTTTCAGCATCTATTGAAATGATCATGTGATTTTTGTCTGTAGTTTTGTTTATGTGGTGGACTACATGGATTGTTTTTCGTATGTTGAACCAGCCTTGCATCCCTGAGATGAATCCGACTTGGTCATGATGTATGATTTTCGTGATGTGGTCTTGAATGCGTGTTGGTAGTATTTTGTTTAGAAGTTTTGCGTCTAAGTTCATCAATGATATAGGTCTGTAGTTTTCTTTTCTTGAGCTCTCTTTGTTTGGTTTTGGTATTAGTGTGATGTTGGCTTCATAGAATGTGTTTGGGAGAGTCCCGTTTCTTTCTATTTCACGGAATAGACTGAGGAGTATTGGGATTGGTTCTTCTGTAAAATTTTATAAAATTCCCCTGGGAAACCATCTGGACCTGGGCTTTTCTTTGATGGTAGGCTCTTTATTGCTGCTTCAATCTCTTTAATTGCTATTGGTCGATTTAAATTTTATATATTTTCTTGATTCAACTTAGGAAGGTTGTACGTGTCTAGAAATTTGTCAATTTCTTCTAGGTTTTCCATTTTGTTGGAGTATAATTTTTCAAAGCAGTTTCTGATTATCCTCTGGATTTCCATGCTGTCGGTGGTAATATCACTTTTTCATGTCTTATTTTAATAATTTGGGTTGATTCTCTCTTTCTTTTGGTTAGGTTGGCTAGTGGTTTATCTATCTTGTTTATTTTTTCAAGGAACCAGCTTTTGGATTTGTTGATTTTTTGTCATTTTTTTTTATTCTCTACTTTGTTGATTTCTGCTCTGATTTTAATAATTTCCTGTCTTCTACCAGATTTGGGGTTATACTGTTCCTGTTTTTCAAGGGCTTTGAGGTGTGTCATTAGGTTATTTATTTGGTGATTTTCTGTTTTTCTTATGTGGGCACTCAGTGCTATGAATTTTCCTCTTAATACTGCCTTCAGGGTGTCCCAGAGATTTTGATATGCTTTGTCTCTGTTTTTGTTTGTTTCCAGGAATTTCTTAATTTCTCTCCTTATTTCTTCATTTACCCATTATTATTCAGCTGTGTGGTATTCAGTCTCCACTTGTTTATGAAGTTTCTCTGAGTTTTCTTATAGTTGATTCCTACTTTCATTCCATTATGGTCTGAAAAGACGCAGGGGATTATGTCACATTTTTTTAACTTGCTAGTACTCACTTTGTGGCCTAGGATATGTTCTATTTTAGAGAAAGTTCCATGAGCAGCTGAAAAAAATGTGAATTCAGCCGTAGTTGGGTGGAACATTCTGTATGTGTCTACTAGGTCCATATGGTTTATGGCGTTCCTTAGGTCTAAGGCATTTTTACTGACCTTTTGTCTTGAAGATTGATCTAGTGGTTTGAGAGGTGTGTTGAAGTCTCCCAATATTATTGTATTGGGATCTATGAGTGACTGAATGTTGTGAAGAGTTTCTTTTATGAAAGTGGTTGCACCTATGTTTGGGGCATAAATGTTGGCTATTGTTATATCCTCTTGCTGGATTGTTCCTTTTACCAGTAAGACATGACCTTCTTTATCTCTTCTGATAAGTTTAGGTTTGAAGTCTAATTTGTCTGATATCATAATTGCTACTCCTGATTGTTTTCAACTTCCATTAGCATGGGTTACCTTGCTCCACCCCTTCACCTTTAGTTTGTGGATATCTTCACTTGTAAGGTGTGTTTCTTGCAGGCAGCATATAGATGGATTGTGATTTTTAATCCATTTTGCCACCTTATGTCTTTTGATTGGGGAGTTGAGGCCATTTATATTCAGCGTGATTATTGAGAGATGGGTTTTCATTCCTAAGATTTTGAGATTTAATTTCTGTTTGAGGTAGTGTTTGTTCTTTGCCTAGTTGTTTGTTTGATGGAAATCACTGTTTCTCTGGTTTTGGCATTTCATTATTATTTCTTCTTTGTAATTAATCTCTGAGCATTTTCTCTAGTGCTGGTTTGGAAGACATAAAGTCTTTCAGCTTCTGTTTGTCATGGAAGGTTTTTATTTTTCCATCAAATTTGATATATATCTTTCCTGGGTAGACAAATCTTGGCTGGAAGTTGTTTTCTTTCAGAGTTTGGAATATGTCGCTCCAGGCCTTCTGGCTTTCATGACTTGATTTGGAAGGTCGGGAGTGATTCTTATTGGTTTGCCTTTGAATGTTACTTGGTTTTTCAGTCTTGCTGCCTTTAAGATTCTCTCCTTGGCCTCTACATTAGTCAGTTTGATTATTATGTGGCGTGGTGAACCTCTTCTCTGATTCTGTCTATTGGGGGTTCTATGTGTTTCCTCTACCTGTGTATTGACCTCTCTTTCTATGTTTGGAAAATTTTCTAATATTACTTCTCTGAAGAGATTATTCCTTTAGTTTCAGCTTCTAATCCCTCTTCTATGCCTATTATTCTTATGTTTGCTCTTTTAAGACTGGCTGAGATCTTCTCAATATCCAATTCATGCTGTCGAATTTTTTTTCTAATTTACATACTATGTGTTCATTTTTGGAGATGTCATCTTCTAAGAGTGAGGTTCTGTTTTCCATGTGGTCCAGTCTGTTGTTGATAGTCTGTATTGATGCCTTTGTTTCAATTATTGCATCCTTCACTTCCTTCAGAGCTTCTTTTTGATTCCTGTTCAGGGTGTCGGATTCTTTGCTTATTTGATCCTTCATTCTTTCAGGTTATCTCTGAATTCTTTTCGAAAATCCTATATCATTTCCTCTACTGAAGTTCTGAATTGTCCTTCTGGCAATCTTTGCACTTCAGAGTTGGCAGGTTCTGTTGTTGTGGGATTGTAGGGGCTCGTTGTTTCTTTGCTATTTTTCCTTTTCATGATTTCAGGTTTCTTATGTTCATACCTTTGTTGCTTTTGGTAGCTCTCTTTCTCTCTCACTCTGTAGGTATCCTATGTCTAATTCCTCTCCCTTTATAGTTTCTTATCCTGGAGGTATAGTTGCTACTAGGTGAGCCTTAAAGGTGAATGGCCTTTACTGAATGGTTATTCTCACTTGCTCGGTATAATGTCCATTTGCAGGCCCAATTCTTGGTCTCCTTCAGTGGTTGGGACCCTTGCCTGGTGCCGCTCACTACCTGTGCAAGCAACCAGTGTTGCTATTGCCCCTCTCACTGCAAGCGTGAGTCTCCGCGGTCTCCACTTCGGTTGTCCCTGTCTCTTTCTGTCTACACCTATGGCAGGTGTCACCAGCAGGGGGCCCCGGGCTTCTGTCTCTTTGCCTACAGAAGCAGTGGGTGTCGCTTTGCCTCGATTCTGTGCAAACACCGATCTCTATGTTTTCCACAGAGAGGGCTGGTTTGGTCCAATTTTCCCCGGGTACCACAGCTGTATGTCCTGTCACAATCCCTGGGGACTCTACAAGGGTGCTGCGACCTGTGGGCTGCAGGTCTGTCCCACCCAAATGTCTCCAGGGACTGTCTGCTTATCTACATGTCTGCTGCATCCCACAGCAGACCCCATTCCCACCTCTGCTGGGGCAATCCACATAGTCTCAGACCCTGCGAGTCCCTGTGGCCGCGCTGGGTGGTCTCCCCTGGGGCAGCTCATTGACTTATGGTTTCGGTGAACACTGCTCTTCATCTCTGGGGGGGGGGGGCTCAGTCACTGCTGCAGGTTCTGGTCAGGCCTCCGGGCCCTGGGGACTCTGTCGAGTATGGATTGAACTGCTGCTCACTTTTGTCGCTGATGCTCTGCAGTGCTGGTTTTAGAAGAGCTCCCTCGCTTCTTTGTTGGTGGCCTGCAGAAGCCACAATGCCAGTTGCTGTCGGCACCCTCTGACCAAGATGGCGCTGCCGACCCTTCTGCCGTCCTGGCAGTTCTGGTCTGTGTCGTGTGTGGAACGAATTGCTGCTCGCCTTCACTGCTGCTATTCTGCAGCTGCTGGATTCACAACAGGTCACTGGCATCTCCGTTAGTCCTGTGTGGAAGTCACAATGGTGGCAGCCGCCGGTAAAGTCCTGCCAAGATGGCACCGTTGCAGCTGCTGTCCCATAATTCATTTTTAACCTGCCTTCCTTATCTTTGGATTTTGGAATGCTGCTCTAGGTCCCCAGACCCCTGCCTTTTGCCTGGGTGCTGCTTCTTCATTAATATTACTTACCTGTTTTAGATCATAATCTTACCTTAACCTCTGAGGCAGTTGTCTACTGATTTCTGATGTGATTCTTTTCATACCATATTCTTCTTTCCACATACAATTTATCTAAGTCTTAAGCACTATTATCTTAACTTCCAGGAATTATTTCATTCCAGTATCTCCATCAAGCCTTGACTCTCATTACAAGTTACCTGGTCTATTTCTTACCTTATCCCTAAAATCTACTTGCCTCCCTCAGTTTCAAAGCAAATATTTACAAACACCTATGAAAAGGGCTTCAGGATCCCATAACAACATTGCTTCCCTCTTTATAGAGAAGCCCTGAACAAATATTCCTTTTTTTGGTAGCTGGTCCAAGTCTGTCAATACAATAATATTTATTACAAAAAAATAAGAGTCCCGAAGGGTAAATGTTTCGCTTTGATTCCAGAATCTTCTATTTTTTTCTCTGCTAATTAATATAAATTTGGTTGAGATATGGTGGGTGTGAATTGTTCTGAGTCTGAGGAAACGTTTATAAAGCTCTATAAAAAAATCACTTTATAATTGGGTGTGGTAGTAATATTGCTGTATGAAAACAGGTGTCAACCCCAAAGCCCAGCTTTGAAGGCAAGCTTCCTAGTTGAGTTATGAGACAGCTGGGGAGCAGCAAAATAGATATGGATCCATAAGCCCCGCAGGAAAAACAACTTTTATTAGGGCCCGGCACGTTGGGTGATTGTAACGAAGTCTCTAGGTATCTGTAAGCCCGGGATCAAATGGGACCAATTGGCTATTGACAAGTGTTACATTAGTGCAAAACTGGATGAAAAACTGGCTGTTGCCCTGCAGAGACTCCAATAATGAAAAATGAGTTTCTTGTAAAAGAAAGGGACTTGGTTTGTTTTTGAAAAACATACATGCACCGACTTAGGTGCACGAACCTCGGTGAGACTGACATTCCTCTAGGCCCAGCCTGCAACCACTGCAGTGGCATTTAGTGCGGTCTCTCAAAGCCTCTTCAGGTGACAGGCCTCTTTGACTCTTCAAATTGATTCCATGGTTCTGAATGCTAGCCGCTGAAGCTGGAAGCCTGACCTGGGAGGAGGGAACCTTGTCCTTCCCGAGAGCCCCTGAAATGGATTTTACAAGGGAGTGGTGCATGCTATACTTCAAGGTGCAGCGAAGCATGTTTCTAGCACTTTTCACAGATCATAAATTAATTTGAAATAAACTTCTCTCCTCCCACAAAACATAATACCAGAGAAGGACTGTCATCGTGGCTTTTCTGTAGCCTGGTGCCTGAGGGGGGAAAAGTCATTTTCTCCTGCATTTGTTGAGGGGACATGTGATAGATGCCAAATGCTAGGCTGCCATAAATGCGTGGCGTGTGTGTCCAATTCAAAATAATTTGCAGTTTGGAGTAGATTCTCCACACCATCAGCCTTGAACCCGAAGGAGAGGAATGAACTGTGCATATTCTGTTCCAAAGAAAGGTACTGAATGTACAGCCCCAGACTGATGTGTCAGGGACCCCAAATGTCCTGCCTTTGCTGTTTCTGTATTGCAAATATAAGTGATTATTCTTGATTGTTATCTGGAAAAGATAAGGAGTAGCAAGTAGGACCTGCGCTGCCATTTTAAAATTATGTGTGGGCATTTCATAAACAATAAAGAAATGCAATATCCTTTTTAGTAATGCTGCAAGGTGGGTAGAGTGAAACCAATTTTGTTTTTCCGATCTTAAAAATGCAAGAGTGTTTTGTCAACTCTTGTGTAGCACCTGCCCTCTTATCTGCAATAAAAATTTACTAAACTGATCATATTAAACTTGGTTGATATCACCAGTTTTGTTTTGTTATTTTCTTTTACATTAGTGTTTGTAGTAGGAGCCACATTAAAGCATATTAGATCCATTGCCTTAAAGCTGAAAATGATTGTGGGTCAAAGACAATAGGGAATATTGAGGTGGAAGAGAAATGAGAAAGAAAAACACAAAAGAAAGGTGTTATGCCAGTGGGCAAGTATCCTAGAAACAATATAAACTACTTTTTTGTACTGGGGATTGAACCCAGGGGCTTTCTACCTCCAAGCTATACCCCTACACCCTTTTTATTTTGAAACAGGGTCTACCTAAGTTGCTGAAGGTCTCAGTAAGTTGCTGCAGCTGGCCTCAAACCTGCAATCCTCCTGTCTCAGTCTTCCAAGTACTGGGATTACAGGTGTGTGCCACCATGCCCAGCTATAAACTTCCTTTTTGGTGGCCTTTTCTCCTGTGCAGGTTTTCTGCTGATCTCTAGAACTAAACATCTTACTGTCCATAGACTATTCTTCTCACAGGTTCCATAGGTACCTCAAATTCAGTATCACAATTTAGCTATTTTTCCTCCAAATATGTTCATCCTTCCATAGTCCCTGTCCTAAGGAATGGCATCACAATTCTACCAAAGGTGGAAACCTGGGCGTTATCTCAGGTTATTTTTCCTATCTTCTTTCTCACCTACCAGCTACCCAAGCCTTGTCAAGTCTACCTCCAAAGTTCCCTACCCTCTTCTAGCCAAGTCTGCTGCTCTGGGTTACCAGCTGGTGGGCTCCCTGACTCCACCCACTCCACTTTAATTTAGCCTTCACCCTAAAGCCATGGCTTTTTAAATGCAAATGTGATTCATCACTTCCCTGATCTAAGTTCTTTGATGTCCTTATTGCCTATAGGACAAATTTAGCACCCCGGTTCTTCCTGATCTAGCTGTGCTTGCTTCTCTAATTTTATTTCCTAGTGCTATACCCTGGGGTCCATCTACTACATGAAAAACTATGTATGGGAGGTATGAGGCCATTTCATTCATGTTATTTTCATTGCTGGGAACACCTTGTTGTGTTTGGTACCTCGTTGGGTATTGCATGTCCATCCATAGCGAACTCGTTTCCTCATCTACGAAGCCCTCCCAGACTTCTTAGTTTCAGCTATTCTCTTTTTCTTGCCCTCCTAGTATCATGTACACAGTCCTAACACGTACATGTCAATTTAGTTGCTGTTGTCCTCTTCTTCCTCACTTATTCTAAACTCTTTTGGTTCAAGACAGTACTTTTTACATTTTGACTCTATAGTATAGTGCAGTCCCTAGTATACATTGATAGTTGCTCAAAGTATATTTGTTGAATGAACAGAAGGATTTAATGATCAAACAGAACTTGATTGGGGTGATGAATGAGGAGCAACCACTTTGGAGAGAAGATCTCTAGCTCTATTGTTTGGGGGATTTTGGTGATGCATAGACATAAGAGCTAAAAGAAGATTTGATTTTACATCAGATTTGATTTGCACCTCTGGGGCATATTGTTCTTGAGAAGCTAATAACAGTTGGAGATGATTATCAGGGTGTAAAAAAGAAGTAACATTCATATAACAAACTAAAGAGAGCTTTTGTTCTTTCAGGTCTTGGTATATTGATACATTTAATTGATTCTTTCTCTCCCTTTCTACCATTTTCCCTCTCTCCCACCCTCTCTAGCTTCTTTGTAAAGGGATAGAAGAGATATATTAGAACATATGTATTTATTTTTATTATTTATAGATTTACCTATAAATATATATTTATTTTAAGGTGGCTATGTTAATATACATGTAGATTATGTGTACATATATAACTAGGCACTTTTTTTTGCTGTACTGGGGATTGAACCCAGGGGCATTCTACCTCCAAACTCTACCCCCAGCCCCATTTTTTATTCTTTATTTTGAAACAGGGTATCACTAAGTTGCGGAGGACCTCACTAAGTAGCTGAGGCTGGCCGCAAACCTGTGATCCTCCTGTCTCTACCTCTCAAGTACTGGGATTACAAGCACCACCACGCCTGGCAACTAGGCACTTTTTAATTTTTATTTTTTGTGGCAGTGGGGATTGAACCCAGGGGCATTCTACCTCTGAGCTACACTCCCAGCCCAATTTTATTTCTTATTTGGAAACAGGGTCTCATTAAGTTGAGGAGGGTCTCACTAAGTTGAGGAGGACCTCGCTAAGTTGCTGAGGCTGGCCACGAACCTGTGATCCTTCCTGTGTCAGCCTCCCAAGTACTGGGATTACAAGCGTGCACCATCACACCCAGCTTAACTAGGCACTTTAAAAAATACAGCATAATTCTTCTTACTGAATCAGTAATGATCATAACTGGAGAGAGAGAAAAGAAGTCAAATGATGGCAAAGTTAGACTATACACCTTAAGAGCCAGGCATGGAGGAGAAGCAGCAGCAGAGGCAGGGCACATGGTTACAGAACCTTTTCCCTCTGCTTCTCAAGGGGGAGTGGTGAATGAGCCTGGGCTGAGTAGGGTGCTGGCTTCCACATGCTCAGCTGTTTAGAGACCATGGACAGAGCCAGGGCTGACTTCATTGGATTAGGGGAGACACTGAAGAAACTAGCCCTGGGTATAATGGGAATTGTCTTTATTAGCTTTATTGAACTAAGAATGAGCATAAGAATCACAATAGCTCTTTAAAAAATCTCAGTTATCCTCTGCTACTACAGCTTTAACAGCATTGAGAGTCAGCCAGCAACACGTTAGATATCCATTCCTTTGTCAACCCAGAAGCCGGCCGACAGGGCTGGAGATTTGAAGGCATTCATGGCTTATGTAGAGTGAGGAAGAGGTTATCATGTGTAGGCTATTTCTTTGCTGTGTAAAGTAAGTTCTTACATTAAGATTGCTTTCAAGATGTGGGTATAAAAGCGATGCATGGGTGAGCACAGTGGCACATGCCTGTAATCCCAGCTATCCGGAGGCTGAGGCAAGAGGATGGAAAGTTGGAGGTCAGTCTGGGCAACTTAGCGAGACTCCATCTCAACATAAAAAATAAAAAGGACTGGGAGTGTAGCTCAGTGGTGGAGTGCTTGTCTAGCACGTGTAAGGCCCTGGAGTGCAAGCCTCAGTAACACACACACACATACACACACACACACACTCTCTCTCCTCTCTCTCTCTCTCTCTCTCTCTTTCTCATACACACACATACACACACACAAATAAAATAAAATAAAATAAAATAAAGCAATGCATGTGTTCCAGGAAGGAAAGGCAGCTGATTCCTCAGTTCTGAGCAGTGGTCCAGGGCACTCTGATTTATTCTTTCTGCAGCACTCTGGTGTGAGTGTATCACCCTGCACCCCTAGGGTAGGCTGGACTCGGCAGTCAGGCAGTGGTAGAGGGTGCTCAGCCCCGCTCTGGCTGGCTTGAATTCCGTCCACACTCCTTTTTCCCTCTGCTGTACTTGTACTTGCTATCACGTCTTGGCCGGCAGCAGGAAAGTCAAACCTGACAGGCACCGTGAAAAGGCTGGAGTTTTCAGCCTGCTATGCGAGCGGCAGTGCCGTAGAGGTAAGTCACTGTGAGCTCTGTCATTTATTTCTGTCTACTTTAAATCTCTTATCTGTAGGGCGAAAAGCATTTATAAAGCTTTCAGAAAAATGCTTTGTGATTACCAGCACTAGGCACGCAATGGCTTGCCTGTTTTCCACAGATAGCTGCAAAATATGTCTTTTAGGGGGAATTATCTGCTTTCTTCCACTTAGATTCATATACAAACACACCGACAAAGAAATATGTTTTGGAAATCCCATAGTCCTAGGTATGAGTGGATATTTCTGTCCCAGGTTTGTGTTGAATCAGATGAACAAACAAATAGCAAACACTGAAAAACAAAAAAAGGTAAAGTAAATATTCAGTTATAAATAAACTCCCAAAACCTACTCTTGGTAACAAAATTTCTGCTTTATGGTAATTCCTATTAAATCTAAGAATCCCAAGATAGAATTCCACTGGTATAAAATACCAAACATTCCCAACCAGTATGCCAGAAACTTTTTCAGTTTTGGAGAAAATAATAAAGAAAAGGCCATTGGTTTTTCTAACATAAAAACTATACCAGCATTCTACAAGGTGTACATGGATCCAAATATCATGCCAGCCACAACAAATATATACATTTTTATTAGTCAATTAAAATAAACCAATAAAATCCCAAATCATGAAAAATATTCCCAGCCCCTCTTGGTGGGGTTTACTTGGGTGATATTTTTTTTATCTGTGAAGAGAGAAAGAGGATGTTGGGATTGTCATCTCCCTTGGTCTGATGAGACCTTCATCTTCACTGCGCTTTGCATTTTTCCCATGCAGACGTCGGCTATGAGAGTAATTCTGAACAAATATTGCAGTTGCCCTTCTAGACGCTGGCCCCTCCTGTACGATTAGAAGAGTTAGTGTTGTGTGAGGACATGACCGCTCGGTAGGCCCTGGACACTTCAGACGCCTGGTCTGGTGTCCCCTGTTGGAAGGATGCACCTGAACGTGCGCTGCCTCCTCCAGGTGGACCCTGGGGCCTCCAGGCCGGGAGTCAGCTGGGCTGACGATCCTGTTGTTTGAGCTTCTGGGGCCAAGTAATTCCCAGGGAGGAAATTCTGAGTCCTCGGTCAAGAGCCAGTTTTTGTATATTCCCACTGAAAAGAATGAACATAACCTTTAAAGGGTAGAGAATCTGCTATTCTGAGTCCCTTTTTATATTAAAAGCCTACCAATTCTATTTGAAATCTCTCTTCCTCACGAGGTACATGGTCCTGGCTGGGAGAAAGGCTTTATTTTAATAAGCCAGGCATGGCAGGGCGGCTGCTTTGCTCCACTTGGCTTTGCTGTTGAAACATTAGGCGTAATCTGAAGTGTCAATACAGTCACCTCTGGTACTCAGAGCCATTTTAATTCCTCTTACCATCAAAACAGAGTGTCAATACTGACATAAATCGGCATTAAAAATATATGCGAAATCACCTGGAGAATGGCACTTTGTCCTGATAGGAGGTCTCTTTAAAAGCAGTGTCTGTCAGAGATTCAATTTGAACTCTTTTTTGGGTTTTTGAGTTTTACAGAGAAGCCTTTTTTTTTTTTAAGCCTGACCTGCTTTGCATCATTCGAACCTATCAGTGGAAGCAGGAAGCTCTCCCTTTTTGTCTGACCCTATGGGAGATGTTGTACATTGCCAGTGGGTGCCCTGAAACGGATGTGAAAGATGACATATGAGCAGATGACGTCACTCACGGCTGATGACGCGGTCCTGCCCTGGGACTCTCTAACTGTGCTCCCAGGACAGTGGAAAGGAGGAGGGGTGGTGCTTGGAACCTTCTTACGCTCTTCCCCTCGGCGCAGGCTTTCACCATTCCAGACAGATTTTAAGTTGGGGAGAATATAAATGTACAAAATAGAAGAATATATATATAAAAACCTTAGATTTTAGTTCTGAGGTAATATAAACTTAAATCATGTATAAAATTTCAGAAAAATTTCATATACTTTACATGTATATGTATTAAATGTCATGTATTAATATAAATATATATATATTAAATTTCAAATATTTTATAATATATAACATGGGATATATCATATCTAAATGTATGTAATATATAATATGTAAAATATATGTAATACACAATATATGTGTTCACTGTATATAATGTGTATGTATAGTATACCAGATCCCCATGCAAATAGAAAAACTAGGAAGAAAATATTTTATTTTTTGATAAATGCCATATTCTTTGCTAAGTGGCACATTGAAATCATCTAAGTGCTTTTTATAAATATATTGTCATGTTATATTTGAGGAGATGAAGTGATCCTTGAGTATTATTTAGCAAATAATTCATTTATTAAGATGAAAGAACCATCAAATTTATATATATATAGACATTTGGCACACAGTGCTTTATTTTCTTGCTTTACAAAGTCTTTGGGGGATAAATGACTTGTTGAACTGAAAAGTGAACATCATCGTATTTCAGTCTTTGAAAGCAATGGATTCTATTGACAGGAAAGACCAGATTTTCTTTGTTGTTTGAAATCTATAAGTGGATCATCCTTTTTTTAAAAATTTTGCTAATGTTAGTAGTCTCACATACTTGTGTGCACGTGTGTGTGTGTGTGTGTGTGTGTGCGTGTGTGTGTGTGTGTCCATATGCACCCGTACTTCTGGTGTGATAGACAGTTTGCTTAAATATATAGGAAAAGTTAATCCCTCTGCCCCTGACCTTTGGCACGGGAACCTTGTGCTTCTAGTAGAAAGTGTGGTAAATGCCAAGTCCTTTGGGAAGAGGATGTTTGCATTAATGTTTTCCGTGCTGGAGCCTGAGCCATAGATTTTCTGTCAGTCATTCTTTACACTGCTGATATGGAGTAGGTTGAACTGTATGTGGAATATAGTGCCTGATGCCATCTGTTTTGACACTGAATATTTTAACCCCAGCCAGTGTATTAAGGGAGAAAGCCTCTAACTCTCCATCATGCATGTTATTACCATGTAGTACAGGAGGTGGAAACAGCCATGAAATTTAGTGTGATTGTCAAAGTTTCGGTTGTCATGTTCACTGAGAAGAGCTGAGCAATTATAATATGACGGTGAGAGGGAGGAGGATGGGTATTGTACATATCAACCTTGTAAATACAGCTAATTCTTGTTCTTCTTGGAAATCTAGGGCTGTGATTCTCTAGCACAAGATGGGCCTGGATGGCGACCACATATGCTGATCTCTGTCATGAGTGCCCGACCACCATGAAGAGTTGAATTATAGGGAATACACATTCCAAACAGGGTGAGGCAGCTTTGAAGGAAAGACCTTGCCTCTGGACGGGGCACGTCCAGTCTGGCATCTGGATTTGGCAATTGAGGAGTAGTCCTTGACTCGTCTGTCTCTACATTGCTGCGTGAGACTCCACAGGGGTCTCCGCACTAGTCCTATTGATTGGAGGACTTAAACATCACAGATCTATTATTTCTCTCCATTTGCATCTTCATTGCCATAGGTTTCTCTCACTTATGGCCTAGATTCTTGGCAGGTGACTAGCATCTGCCTCTGTAGTCCATTCTTCAGTGCAACTTTTGAAGAAGCGCCATTCCTCCCGCACTGAGTGCTGTTTTCTGAGGCCCACGTTCTGCCCTGCCCCTCTGGTCACTTTACTTGCCATTCCCTTCACATTGCCTACCTTCCCGCCTCCGAGTCATCCTTTAAGACCTGGGATGGGTTTCACCTCCTCCATGGACACCGTCACTGGTCTGATAGAAGAGTCCTTTGTGCTTTCATGGTACCGTGTGCTTGTTTGGTTATCGTTTCTTCCTTGATTTACTACAGTTGCCTGGTGACAGCTGTCTTCACCGCTTCCGTCTTCTAGAATGTGAACTCCTTGAGCGAAGGGTCCTTTATGTTTTGTTTTGTATCATGCAGCCTGGCATATAGTAGGTAAAAATAAGAGTTTTTTACATAACAAAAGAATGCGTATTTTAAAGGGTAGAATTTTTAAAGTTTTTATGTGCTTAGTAATTTATTGCTTTTAAATCACTCATTGCCAAAAAGGACTTTATATCACTCAATTTATTTATTTATTTTAGGGATATCAATTTTTCTTTTTAATATACTTTTATTGGTGTATTATAATCTCATATCATAATGTAAATCATGTTGACATACATGCATACAGCACTTGGTGCTCCCCCCGGACTCCCTCTCCATCTTCCCCTTCCCCATACAGAATATTGAAATTGACATTGGTACTTTCACATTTGTACACAAAGCCCATGGTAGCAATTCCTTCATTGATCCTCACTCTTCCCCATTCCCTTCCTCTAGACCACCTTCCTGGCTCCACTGAAGTTTCTCCTCCATTATCTGGAGTCCCTGTGGTATTCCAGTTACTCCCTAGCTTACTTATTAGAGAAAACATACGACTCTTCACTTTCTGTGACTGGCTAATCTCACTTAACATAATGTTCTCAAGGTCTTTCTATTTTCCTGCAAATGACGTAATTTTGTTCTTCTTTATTGCTGAGTAGAATCCCATTGTGTGGATATCCCATAATTTTGTAATCCATTCATCTGTTGATGGACACCTAGATTGGTTCCATAATTCAACTGTTATGAATTGTGCTGCTATGAACATGGGTATGCATATATTACTGTAGTTTTCTGATTTCATTCCCTTTGGAAAGATACCCAGGAGTGGTATAGCTGGATCATATGGTGAGTCCATTCCCAGTTTTCTGAGGAATCTCCACACTGATCTCTATAGCAGCTGAACTAATTTTCAATCCCACCAACAGTGTAGAAGAGTTCCAATTTCCCCACATCCTCGCCAACATTTATTGTTTTTTGATTCTTGATGATTGCCATTTTGATTGGGGTAGATAGAATCTCAGTGTAGTTTTGATTTGCATCTTCCTTATTGCTAATGGTGTTGAACATTTTTTCATGTATGTATTGGCCATTTGTATCCTTTCTTTTGTGAAGTGTCTATTTAGTTCAATTGCCCATTTCTTGATTGGGTTATTTTTTTTTTAGTGTAAAGTCTACTAAGTTAAAGAGTAGAATATTATATGACAGGTAGTATTCCTGGTAGCTGGGAAGTAAAAGTAACCAGTAAAATATATTTAGGTAGCCAGGTGTGGTGGTGCACGTTTGTAATCCCAGTACTTTGGGAAGCGGAGACCAGAGGATCCGGGTTCGCGGCCAGCCTCAGCTCTCTCGCTCTCTCTCTCCCTCTCTCTCTCTCTCTCTCTCTCTCTCTACTTAGTGAGGCCCTCTGCAACTTCGTGAGATCTAGTTTAAAAATAAAGTATAAAAAATAGGGCTGGGGGCATAGCGCGGAGGTAGAACGCCCCTGCGTTCAATCCCCGGTACCGCAAAAAAAAAAAAAAAATATATATATATATATATATTTAGGTTGATATCTATAGGTACATATTTGTTCTCATCCTTCTCAACCTTCACCACCTACACCAACTTTTTTGCAGTTTTAGGGATTGAACCCAGAAGCTCACACATGCTTAGGCAAGTGCTTTGCCACCAAACTATATCCTCCACTCTTTTCATTTTTATTTTGAGGCAGGGTCTTGCTGAATTGCCAAGGCTGGCCTCAAACTTGTGATTTTCCCTGCCTCAGCCTTCTGAGCAGCTGGGATGATCACAGACACATACCACCACACCTGGCTGATCCCAATCTTACCATTCTCATTGTAAACTAACTTGGAATAACTCATTTAAATCCTTACAAACTCTTTCTTGAGGTTCTTGATAGTTTCCTTTGCTGCACAGAAGCTCTTCAGTGTAATGTAATCCCACATATTAATCCTCATTTTAATTTCTTGTGCCTTTGGGGTCTTGTTGAGGAAGATTTTACCCATGCTTGTATGTTGGAGTGTTGGTCTCTTCAAGTAACTGCAAAGTCTCTGGTCTAATTTCCAGGTCTTTGATACATCTGGAATTGACTCTTGTACAGGGTGAGAAAGTGGAATTTATTTCCATTTTTTCTGTATATGGATAACCAGTTTTGCCAATACCATTTATTGAAGAGGCTTTTTTTTCAGTGTATGTTTTTGACATCTTTGTCAAAAATAAATTGGCTGTGAGTGTGTGGATTTGTTTCTGAATCATTTATTCTGCTCCATTGGTCTATGTGCCTGCTTTTGTGCCAATACCATGCTGTTTTTATTACTATGGCTATGTAGTATAGTTTGAAGTCAGGTATTGTGATGCTATTCTGGTCTTTTTTTGTTCCATATGAATTTAAGGACTGATTTTTCTAGATCTGTGAAGAATGACCATGATATTTTAATGGGAATTGCATTGAATCTGTAGATCACTTTTGGAGGAACGGCCATTTTGATGATATTTATTCTGCCAATCCAAGAGCAATGGGAGATCCTTCCTCCTTCTAAGATATTCTTCAATTTCTTTCTTTAATGTTTTGTAATTTTCATTGTAGAGGTCTTTTATTGGTTAGGTTTATTCCTCAGTATTTTATTGTTTTTGAGGGAACTATCAAGAACCTCAAGAGACAGCTGACAGACTGGAAGAAGATCTTTGCTAGCTACTCCTCTGATGGAGGATTAATATCTAGAATATACAAAGAACTCAAGAAACTCATTACCAAAAAAAAAAAAACAACCCAATAAAAATTGGGCAAGTGAACTAAATAGACACTTCACAAAAGAAGAAATACAAATGGCCAATAAATATATGAAAAAATGTTCAATATCATGAGAGATGCAAAAAAAACTACCCTGAGATTTCACCTAACCACAATTATAATGGCAATCATTAAAAACACAAACAATAATAAGTGCTGGCGAGGATGTGGAGAAGTAGGAACTCTGATACACTGTTAGTGGGATTGCAAATTAGTGCAACCACTTTTGAAAACAGTGTGGAGGATCCTCAGAAGAATGAGAATGAACCTACCATATGACCCATTTATACCATTCCTGTGTATCTACCCAAAATAATTTAAGCTAGACTATCATAGTAATACATGCATATCTATGTTTATAACTGCACAATTCATAATCACCAAACTATGGAACCAGCTGAGATGTCCATCAACAGATGAATGGAGTGGGGAGGGCTCAACAAGTGCTGTGTGCATGTATGCCTCTATCACCCTGAACTGCATCAAGATGTATGATTACAATGCACCAATAAAAAAAATCCTTACAAGCCACCTTCTTAGCGTAATTATAACCCTTGAATTTGGGAGAAGGAGGCCCTTCTTTCTTTGTACTCTAATTTCCAAGAGGAGAGATTTCTTCCAATTATTCCTGGGCCTTTTCATCACATACTTATATTTATGAATCACTTATGAATGTATAATTCATCTCTTTGCTCTCCTTTATCTCTTGGAGCATAGCTACACTCAGGAGCATATGTTCTACTTCATGTTCTAAGTTTTCCAGGAAAAGCACTGGGAAGCCTGTGCTAGGCCAGCATTACCTATGACTATATTGGGACCACAGTTTCATTCTGATGTTCAATAATAGGAATCCAAATTACCAAATATGTGAACCATGTTTTCCAATATTAGGTTTAAAAGTATTAAAAGGTGATTAAAAGGTGATGTGTTACTATCCCAACTATCTTCCTCTTTTATTGTAGTTGTATTTGTTTTAGAACTTAGGTGGAAAAGAGGAGTGCATTTATTGGGTAAACTCAGCTCAGCCCTTAGAATTTGAGATCTGGAAAGAATCTTAACTCCACTCCAAATATATGTATGTTTTGCTTACTAAAGAGCAGTCAACCATTTAGAGTTATGTAAAACCATTCATCATTGGAGTGATAAATTAGATTAATTACTGAGCAATTATCATTCTATGATATGGGCAGTGGTCAGATGTAAGTACATCATTGAAGAAGGGAGACTACCACCTAGTTACAGCCAAGTAAGTAGCAAGGTTAGTACAGCAGTGAATGGTTGAATGTAGAAGCAAGAAATGACGATGTCTGTCTGTGTGGGAAGGGTAAGATGACAACAAACATGGACAAAATAGCTCGTAGAGATCAGTAATCCAAGCAGGAGAGCATAGCAATAAGAGTTCAAACATCCAAGGAAGGATTTTCGACAGAAGTCTACATAAGCATCCAGAAGCATTAAACTTTAAGTTTGGAAGATGTCTTATATATGTCAAATTGAACCCTGCATTCATTATTGGAGTCATGTCCGAAATATTATCACTCTACAATATCAGCTTTAAGTATTATCCACCTCTCTCCAGAGACAGAACTCTTATTATGTATTAACTCACTTTATCTATTCTATCTCTGGGCCTCTTTAACTATTTTGCTTTATTTTGAGTTAAATCAATTTCCTTTGATTAATCTGAAACTACACGATACTTGATCACTAACTTTGGTATAAATCATGGAATTTTATGACTGAAAGAGACATAAAATGATCTTTTCTTCTGCCATCAGACCTAGAAAGAGAACTATTCTTCTAAGCACAGGTGGTATGACATGGTTTTATTGTCCCATGATAGGAGAGGCCTTGAAAGGAAATTGGTTGTGGTATCTCCCTCCTGTTGGGAAATATGGCTCCATATGCACTAGGTTAAGAACCTTGTCTTTGGCAGACATTCACTATTTGCTTGGTCAATATTAATAACACGTCAAGTTCTGCAGTCACCTGGGGATCACTTTTGCAGTTAACTCATTCTGACAGGTGCCCTTGTCGTGTGTTCTGCTTGAAGCCAGCTGTTCTGTTGGAGCACAACGAAGGCACTGCTATGGCCACAGTAGGTGACTGTTAATCCTGGGGAATATTTCCAGATGCCTCTTCCCTCAAATCAAATGAAAATCCAGCTATCACATGGTCTGTAGTGTACACTGTTGAGACTCTATAAAGCACTTGTTCAATTGCTTGGCTTTGACAGTCCAAAACTAAGAAAAATTCATGGAAAAACACCTTGCACATATGCTCTACTTTTGCTCTAATGGAGATGTGGATGACCTTTCATTCTAGAGCGAATACTGGTTTAGTGACTCAACTTTTATTTTTTTTTTATACTGGGGATTGAACCCAGGAAAACAGGCTCTCACTAAGTTGCTGAATGTCTCCTAAGTTGCTGAGGCTGGCCTTGAACTTTTGATCTTCCTGTCTCAGCCTTCCAAGTGTCACGGGAAAACACGATTATTCCGTGGAGGGTCCTGAGGAGTTCCCAGGATTGGGGGAGGGAAACTCACCTCAGGACCTTGGGGTCCTTGGCTTCTGTGGGGAAAAAGAATTTCAACATGTGTCAGTCAGAGACAAAGACAGAGGTTTTATTTAGAAAAAGTGGGGATACACGATCAAGGGAGAACGCGGGCCACTTCGAGAGTGTGAGAGGCTCTTGGGATCTTTACAATCCTTCTTTTATAGAGGATCCCGAGAGGTGGTGGCTAGGGGCACATGGCAGGGATGGGGTGACACAGGGTGGCCGGTCTCCTTTCTTTGAATCTTTAGGTTCTCACCATTTCATTGGTGGGTGCTGGGTGATGCCTGGGTTTGATAAATGGTGAAAGTTCCTTTGGCATTTTTTTTGTTTGCCAAGCATCCCAGGAAGTTTAGGCGTGAAGACAGGATGATGGACTGACAAACATGGGACTCCCTTTGGGGATTTTTTTGTTTGTTTGTTTGCCAAGCATTCCAGGAAGTTCAGGTGTGAAGATAGGTCATTATGCTTAAAAAGTGTAGGCCTATTGAGAGTCTTTGCCTAAGGAAAAGGACAGGCCAGATTGGCCATTATAATTAAAAAAGTGTGGTCCAGGCCTATTGAAGACCTTTGTCCAAGAAAGGACAGGCCAGATCGGCCATCATGATTAAAAGTATGACCCATTAAAGGCTTTTGCCTAAGAAAGAGCAGACCCTGTAAGGTGAAGTTAAGGATTATGAAGTTTCTAGATTTTAAAACCATATTTTCTCTTTCCTTCCCATTTCATCTCCTTTCTACCTTATATTTTATTTCTTCTATCCTACCTCACAAGGACTGGGATTACAGGTGTATGCCCCCATGCCTGGCTAGTGACAACATTTTTAATAGAAAAGATATGATCCATGCTACTTTATTTTCCAAAACATGTAATATTGTTTATTCCATTCACACTCATCCAATGCATTTGCCTCACCCGCCCAAACAAATGTCAATGGCAAACAGCATCCAAGGCCAACGTGTAGCCCCTGTTCCCTGATGGTCATCCACTATCTCCTTATAATAATTTCTAGATACATTTTTTCTGCTTACTTTCATCCTTTTAGTATTGCTGATCCTTCTGTCTGATTTTGTCTGTTTATTTTGGTGCTAGGGATTGAACCTAGGGCCTCATGCCTGCTAAACACATGCTCTAGCACTGAACTATACTTCCAGGCCCTCCCATCTACTTTTGGACAAGTTTCTATGATAGGTCTCTGTCTCTGAGATCATTCTAGTGTTTAACTTCTGGTTTTCTGGACTGGAGTCATCATAAAGTACATGCTTACTTGCTTTCCTTGCCAGAAAGAAGAATTTGACAGATAGGACTTCAAGCTGTTATAGAATGCCATAGATATGTGATATCATGCCCTAAAAGTAATTTTTTAGCCTCATTTTCTACCCTAAAATTAAACTCCCTGTCCTTACTGCCCCAAGGACAAGACCAGTTCCCCAAGGACAAAAACCAGTTCTTGCCCTTATCACCTCTAAGACAACGCCAGAGAAACCAGCCCCTGCCCTTACCTCGGCCCAAGGACAAAGCCTTGGAAACCAACCCCCACCTCTGTGTTCAGCCCCCTCCCCTCAACTAGTCACTTTACTTCTAAATAAGGGAAAATTTTTTGTGGTTGGCTGATTCGAACCATAACCTGCAAAAATTTGTTTCTGTACCCCGGGTTGCTCTATAAAAGGGGGACTGTGAGCTACACAAGGTGCTACTGTTCTAGCCTGTGCTGGAGGATGGTAGCCCCGTGGTATTAAAGCCTCGCCTTAACTGAGACGGTGGTCTTGAAATTTCTGTTTCTCGTGCATTGTTCAACAGGTGTGGGCTTGGTAATTCTTTGCCTCCTTGAGAGGAGTGATATATAGGGATTTAAGGATTTTACTTTTATCTAGTATACTACTATATATGAGTTGTTTTCATTTCCTCTATATTAGACATTAGGTGTTTATACACTTGGAATATATGCTTGTCTATAAATTTAGCTTCTTATAGAAATAACTTGAAGCAATTATACTTTAAGATTATGGCCTCAGTTTTGACTGAGGCCCACTATGAGAAACAGCCCATATTGAACTTATTTTGTAAAAACATTATTGAGAATTTTGTCTATCACTTATTATCTCACATTTAGAGCTTCAGAAACATATGCCTTTTAGAATACAAGAGAGGAAAATGCTATTTCTTCTCATGAATGTTTTCTCCTTTCTATAATGAGAAATTCACATTTCCAATAATGTAGCTCATTACATTTCCATTTGTTTTGCTCTGGTTGCCAGGAAGCTCAGGGCAAAATATAATGGTTAAATATAGTATTTGATATTCTAGTTAGTATAAGTGTATTTCCCTCTTTACCTGAATTTCCTATTTATATGTCATTGGGTAATTTTGTATTTGTATGTGTGTTTGTATAACTATAATCTCAAATCTATTTTTGAAAGAGTCAAGATATTATATAGATTTATAATGCCTTTCATGAACAATCCCCTTTCTTGCTTGAGAAAGACATGGCAAAGTCTTTAGAGACCTACTGCTGGAGTCTCTAGAGAACTATTGAGATACTTTATATCAGCCTCATTCTAACTTTTTGGGTACTTGTAGTGGCATGTGATAGATGCTATAAATTAAGCCCAAACCAAACTAAACTAAACCAAAACAACTATTCTCTTCAGTTCTCATGCTATATTGTTGAAAAAAATATACTATAAAGCTGTGGGTCCTTAGGGACATGTATGAAGTTTATATGGACTGTAGGAAATCAGCAGATGTACAAATTGGGTGACTAGCCTTTACAGCAAGGAATGTGAGATCCCAAGTATGGATGGGTTTGAGTACATGATGGAGAGAGATGAGGACAACAGTGAGCTGGTAAGCTTGTCCCCTGTTCAACTTCTGCCAAACCCTGATTTGTGAATTTTGCCAGTTTCCATGGTATACATACTTCTACCATGGTAATTTAAAGCTACCAATGATTTAACAACTGGCATGAAAAATTCCTGAATATTTAAAACTTGGCCATGACAAGCCTGTTTGAGCCATGTCTAACATATCACTGGATGAAGGCTTTATAAGGATGTACTTTTATGAGCAACATTCAGATTTGTAAGGTTCTACCAAGGAACAGTCTCGAGTAGCTGCATCAGAATGATCGTGTTGGGAGATGATGGTATGATTGAAAATTTGTACTATTGTACTTGCCTGAAGACAATTCCACTGTCTAAGAAGGGGTAATATCTCATCTGTATGAAGAGGTTCTTTTTATATTAACTGGGGAAAAGTAACATAATAATTGCAAACTCTATTGAAAGCTCAAAGCTCAGCCACTTAGGTGCTGTTATAACTCTCCTGGCATTCTCTCTACCCAATCTTGTAGTAGATTAAGTAACTCACTTTTATAATTTATTTCATCTTCACATATAAACCTCAGAGATAAGTATTATTGACTCCATTTACAAAAGATAAACTGAGGTTCTAGGAAGTGAGATAATTTGCCTGAGGCCACACTGTTAAATATGAGACTTTAATTCAGTTCTAGGTCTGTGTTCTACCTCTTTTCCTTGGGGTATATTGTGTTATTCCTCCATGAGGGAGGGAGATAACTAGAAGAAAAACTGAGCCCTAATTTTGGCTGCAAAGAAATGTATCTAGGAGTGGGGTTGCCAGTGTTGCTCATGAAACATTGTGCGGGACAGGAATTCAGAAAATGATGGAGGTAGGCATGCACCCTACGAACTCTGTAGTCCTTTGGATTAAAATGTAGGTCTTTTTGGACATGGTGGAGCATGCCTATATTCCCAGTATTTGGGAGTCTGAGACAGGAAGATTGAAGTTCAAAACTAGCCTTAGCAACTTAGACTCAGAAATCTAGCAAGATCCTGTTTCAAAATAATAAAATAGAATAAAATAAAAGGGTCAGGTGTGTAGCTTGGAGGTAGAATGCCCCTGGGTTCAATCCCCAGCCCCCCCCCCAAATACAAATGTAGGTCTCAAGTTAGAACATGGAATGTGGTGACGCCAGAGAACCTTGAAAACATGATTCCAGAGGAGTTAACACACATTTTAGCACTAAATGTATTAGATGTTAAAAATTTGCTTGTACATCTGCTTCTCCCAGTAGTCTATGAGCTCTTGTCAAAGTGTAGTATGTAGTAGATAAGTCAATACATGTCTATAAAACTAAATAGAAAGAAATCACACTTTATCCTTTGACTCTATGTTTATTTCTGTTTTGTCTTCTAAAGTTTCTTCAAAATTTCAGTGTGTTTTAGTGATTCCAAGTGTAACCAAAGTATGGGATCTCTCTCTTTTATCATTCTTAGTTCAGTGCATAAAAGAGGGAGAGGCAAGCTTTGAATGCCCATTTCCTGGTTGCATTAATCCTGATGGGAGAACTCTAAGAGGAAGATGAACCACAGGAAAATGGAAGCAATACTCTCTTATGGTCTTCAGAGAGAGTCATGATCCTTGACCATAATGTTATAAAAGTATCCCTCTGCAATATGAATTTGGAAAGAAGAGTTCAGTAATTCATCTAAACAATTATAAGAATGTTAGATATTTTATGACTTCATATTCTTTTTTTCTTTATTTTTTTGGTATTGGCATGGAACCCAGGAGCATTCTACCTCTGAGCTACACTCCCAGCCCTATTTTATTTTTTATTTTGAAACAGGGTCTTACTAAGTTGCTGATGATCTTACTAAGTTGCTGAGGCTGGCCTTGAAACAGGCATGTATCATGTGCCAGGCTGACTTCATATTCTTTAACGTAACCACATTATTGTATTTTTGTGACATTTTATCAGTTCTTACATTTTGACATTTATGTGATTAGCACTTCTGGTGATGGTTGAAATTAAACAGACTAAGATGATTCAGGCAGAACAAAGATGTCCTCCAATTTTCCTGAAGACTAATCTCTCCCTTTCAAATTTATAAAAGTAAAGTTTTTCTTGATTTGATTCTGCACCCCAAATTCTTTTTCTAAGCTATAATTAGTGATGAAAATTAAGATTTCAGTGAAAAATGCACTCTGATTTATCACTTCTGACAAAGGAGATTTTTTTCTCCAGGCTGCTTCTGAGTTCTTTAGAGGAAAAAGCAGGTGAAAGTGACTATATCTCAGCTAGTGGTAACTTCCAAGAGAAGTATTATTTTCAGGAAAATATTTGGGATGGAAGTATATCAGAAAAGAGGCATCACATTGAATCAAAGTATTATTCAAATAAACTCACTACCCAGTTTAAAAATGTTCAATCCTGATGTTTCAGGGGTGGATTTTAATACCTCATTTTTCTTATAGACCGATGATATAAACCTTAAAAACATGGATCTCACTTAAAGAAGGTACCCTCCTTTGGGAAAATACAAGGGCTGGTACTTTAGTGAGCATTTATAATCCAAGGGCCTCATGGACAGTTACTGCTGACTTTTTAATCCTCACAAGTCTTCGATGTAAGTATTGATGTTACTATTTTATAGAGTGGGAAACCGATACTGAGAGTCAATACCTTGTCCAGGGACATAAAAATCTTAAATAGAAGAGCCACTCTAAACTAATGCCTCCCAAGCTTGCTCTTTCTCTTCCTTCCTCCTCTCTCTTTCTTTCTTTTCTTTTCTTTCTTTTCTTTTCTTTTCTTTTCTTTTCCTTTCTTTTCTTTTCTTTTCTTTTTTTCTTCCTTCCTTCCTTCCTTCCTTCCTTCCTTCCTTCCTTCCTTCTTTCTTTCCTTCCTCCCTCCCTCCCTCCCTCCCTTCCTTCCTTCCTTCCTTTTTTCTCTTTCTTTCTTCTTCTTTCTTTTCTTCTTTTTCTTTCTTTCTTCTTTCACTAAAACATGTCCAAAGGCCCCATGCCCACATCACTTTCCCTTAGTTATGAAATATTGATTTCTTTATTTCTGCCACCCTGGAATATCATTCCTGTCTTTCTTTAATTTTAAATTAGGAAGTTAACTTTTTCTTTTAAATTTTCAATATTAAAATATATTTTACCCATCTTCCATTAAATCTATGATGCCATTGATTGGAAGATACACTACTATCTGTGTTCTACTAAGAAAAAATTCTATCAATTAAACAATGACATCATACCTTAAATATAATCTAACATGATCACATTATGCTATGTGCATGTACAAATATGCCACAATGAAGCCCACTCTTCTATATAATTATTATGTACCCAAAAAGACATCCTACATGAAACATGAGCTAGTCACATCCCCACTCATGTCGTTTTTCACCAATTCCGAGGAATTTAGCAAGTTATTTTGTTCAGTTCCTCTGCTTGGTGCATGACAGGCAATCCCTTTTGTATGCATTTAATAACAAAACCTAACACAGCTTCATCTACTTCTGGGCATTTTCTTTTCTTAGATTCTATAAAACACATGGTTATTGTCTTTTAAGAAAATGTGGAGCTGTAGTCATTCCTGAAATCATGAATATTTGCTTCACGAAAATATAATTCACTCCTCACTGTTCTATTTCTGAATATTTTTGCGTATACAATGACTTCTGCCTCAATGCCAAATCATAGAGTAATCTTTTAAAAGACATTATAAATGCAATTAAACTCAACAGTTGTAGTATCCAAAATATTCAAAACTCAACAGAAGTGATGACAATGTGAATATTTATACTCAAGGCAATGATAACCACATCAAAACTGACACTTGGCCAGCAGTGATTGTAATACATCAATGAATCTAAGGCTCATCCCAATTTTAGAGATATTAAACTGGAAAACTGTACTTCTTACAAACAAGGGAATAAAAAATTAAAAAGAATCCTTCCTTCCTTCCTTCCTTCCTTCCTTCCTTCCTTCCTTCCTTCCTTCTTTCCTTCCTTCCTTCTTTTTGTACTAGCAATTGAACCCAGAGACATTGTACTTCAGAGCTACACCCCTAGACCTTTTTATTTTTGAAACAGGGTATGTATCACTAAGTTGCTGAAGGTCTCGCCAAGTTGCTGAACACGCTTTTTGTTAGTTTCTGTTTCCTGCTTCTCAGGTTCTGATCGGGTCTCAACTCTGTTATTCTTGAGGCACCCCTTCCCCCCATACCTCCTATCCTGTGGAGAAATATTACTTTGCACTCTGTCCTCCAAGATAAGTTCCTTCTTCTACTCTAGGCTACATTTTAGCATTTTTCCCAAGGCCTGTTATAAATGGATGGAAAATTAAAATTTTCTTTTTCCTCTTAGCAAGAGAAAACTGAACTAGATTTACAACTATGGTACTCTATGTTCCACATTTCCATTATATCATGGTCATATATAGTCCTTTGCTGATAGTAGAGTGAGTATAATGGATTTAATTGATATTGGTTGATTTAACTCATCACGAAACTTTTTAAAGAACTCAATAATTTGTATAGAAGAATTATTTTCCATCATTAAGCCTATTTTTGGAAACTTTTCATATATGACTAATGAACATTGTTTTTTGTGCCCTGAGAAAGGCATTCGTGCAGTAGCTGATATTTGATTTTCATTGCAAATTTCTTTATTTCCTCCATCCTATACAGTTTTTTCATTGAAATGTAATTACAATATCTGCATACTTGATCGACTCAAACAGTAAACAGTCAAAAGTGAAATTGATAGTTTCTCACTTTCTCTTTCGAATCCCATTCTCTAATGCATCCATAGTAAACTACTATTTATTTTGCTAATAGAAACAAATGCAAGGAAACCATGGCAGAGAACATTTAAATAATGTGCCCAAGGTCACACTGCTAGTAAGTGGTAGAGCTGGCACTCAAACTGAGGCTACTGTGATATAAAATCATTCCTAACCCCTATACCATGTGATGCTCAGTTGGAAGGGAAGATTAGGGTATGTGCTGAGCACAAACAGATTTACCATTGTTGGGTTTAGAGAGTTCATTGTAGACATTTTTTGGAGCATATTGAAAGGCCAATATTTGTGTCTAAAGTCAGATAATAATGATACATCTCTTTAAGAATAAACAAAGAGCATACCATTTCAAAGTAGATTCTTGAAGATGTAGATTATTGTTGACAGTGAACCGTAGAGGCCACTGAGAAAGCTGATGATGTACAAGGTGAATAAAGGAAGCTAAGGAACAGAGGGGAAGTTCTAGTCACATGAGGTATGGAAGGTCACAAATTCTTTAATGGAAAGAGATTAAAAATAATGTCAAAACTATCTTGTCTGATTTGTAGTTTTTTTAAATAAATTGTATGTAGTTTTCATTTTCATTAGCTGCTCCTAATTAATCCCTTAGTGGCCTTTATGTTTTTCCCAGGTAAAGAAGACTAACATACACCCCCCCCCCCCCACAGTCCTCTTTCCCCAAGGATGGTTATAAAATAGATAGATTTATAACTGTTAGGATATTTATTTTAACAAATTCAGATGTTTCAGAAATACAACTTGTGTTTTTTCCAATACCCCCATTTAGTTTCATTTTTGGAGCTCTCATATTGCTTGACTGCAGAAATAAGAAAAAATCTTAGTCAATTCAAGATAAACATAGGCATCTGTTTTAAGATCATTATATTCAGGACTTTCCCTTTAACTTATTCCTTCATTTTCCCCCAAATTTGTCTAAGTGTAGGGGCTTTGAAGCATGAAAAATGGGAAAGGGATCTGGCTCAGGGCCTTTGTTTTTTCTAAGCAGGTGTCCACTGGACAATGTAGTCCTGTCTGGTCCTTAGAAATAAGCAAACCTCTTCAAAGCAATCTTATGGAGCATCTGTTTTGGATTGAATTGTGTTCCCCAAAGGGATATATGGAAGCCTGTTATTGTTTGAATTTAGAATATCCCCCAGACCTCATTTTATAGACAAGGAAGCCATCTTAGATGTGGGACTTGGTTGCTAGGGAGGAGTCTCTGGGGATGAGGCCTTGGGGACTATATATATGTTCCTCTTCCTCATGCTTTCTCTCCTTCTGGCCTCCATGATGTGAGAGCAGAGTACCTACACTTGTGCTCTTTCTGCTTCCCACTGTTATGTCCTGAGCTCCGCAGACTTCACCCAGACTAACATGGACTAAAACCTCTGAAATCTCCAAAAATGTGAGCAAATAAATCTTCCTTTTTCTAAGTTGTGGTCATCAGGTATTTGGGTCACAGTAATGAGAATGTTGTCTGAAACAGAAAGTATGGGTTAAATTGTGTTCCCAAAGAGATATATTAAAGCCTATTACTTATATATTAAAGTATATTTTGGGGTACCCCCAGTATTCTAGAAAGTGACTTTATTGGGAAAGAGGATCATTGTAGATGTGATTAGTCAAGTTAAGATGAACTTATACTGAAGGAGGATGGGTCTCCAAATTCAATATGACTAGTATCTTCTTATCAGAAGAAGGTTCAGGCCATGTGCCGACAGAGGCAGAGGTTAGAGTCATGCAGCTGTGAACCCAGCATCAGCAGTGACACTAGCGACAAGAAAAAGGCATGAAACAGATTCTTCACTAGAGCCTTTGAGAGAGCATGGCCCAGAACCATCTGGGCTCTGGCTTATAGCATCCATAGGTGTGAAAGAATAAATTTCTGTTTTAGTAAGGCACTATGGCTGTGGCACCTTGTCATAACAGCCCTGAATGAGTATAGCACACCAACTCATGCTACTTTGGGGGCATCTTCTTAGCCTACAGGTTTATTTGCATTCAGAGCCGCATCCACTCCACTCTGGGTCATTTGGTGAAATATCTGGCCCATTCTTGCCCACCTGCCAGGGCACTTCACAAAGCTTCTCTGCTGTACTCAGGGGCTATGGCGGTACTGTGTAGTGCTTATCAACTTCTAGAACACAAGCATGGCAAACCAGGCTTAGATACTCTATTCCTGGATCCTAAAATTCTTCTGGGTCCTCTGATTTTTGCAAGTTTTAGAGCTCATCTAAGGATGGAGACAGGTCAGAGCTTCTTGCATGAGGCCCACGGCAGTATGTCATTTTACTATTTTTCTTTGTAAACCTGTCCCGGGAGTTTTAACTAGTCTGGATAAACAGAGAACAACTTCCTCCTCAATCTGGTCTACAAGTGTTATTCCCTGAACTTTCTTTCTGGCATCTGATAGGTGTAATAGCCTAGAACTTGCCATCTTTGTTCTTTCATTCCTTTATGATAATGCTTTGTTCAGGCAATGTGAACTCTGGTCCTGTGGTTTGAATGTGAGAGAGTCACTATTAAAAGGAAAATCATGAGAGAAACATATCCACTAATATTTTACAATATAATTCCGTCTCATTCTAAAAGTCAGGGTCATTCTAAAGCTCAGAAGGGACACAGGCACCCAAACTATATCCCTTATAGGATGCTACTTTTTTGTGGTACTAGGGATTGAACCCAGGGGTGTTCTACCTCTGAGCTGTACCCAAGCCCTTTTTTGTTTTGAAGCAGGGTCTTGCTAGGTTGCTGAGAGTCTTACTAAATTGCTGAGGTTGGGCTGAACCCTGTGATCCTCTTGTCTCAACCTCCAAATACTGGGAATTACAGGTGTGTGCCATCATGCCCCACTAGGATGCTGCCTTTTAAGGATTATACCTATCCACTTAAGATCATACTTGATGAAGTTGAGAGGTAAGACTATGCCAGACACCAGTACTATAACTTAATGCTTAAACAGCCTTTACACCATATTGGCTAATGTTTGCATGAATCTTGTTTCCTTGTCAGAAAACATAACCTTCGCCGGGCGTGGTGGTGCACCTTGTAATCCCAGTACTTGTGAGGCGGAGACCGGAGGATCCGGGTTCGTGGCCAGCCTCAGCTACTTAGTGAGGCCCTCCACAACTTCGTGAGACCCAGTTTCAAAATAAAGTATAAAAAATAGGGCCGGGGGTGTAGCTCGGAGGTAGAATGCCCCTGGGTTCAATCCCCAGTTCCGAAAAAAAAAAGAAAACATAACCTTCTTCCTTGCAGTTTTGAGGGCTTTCATACATTTAATATTTCATTCTGGGATTTTCCTGCTATGATTTGTCTATTCTTTTATTTTTTCCTTGATTTGTCTATTCCTAATTTTTTTAACCTCAGTATGACTGGTAAATCATGTAGGATCTGATGCTAAAAACCAAAGTATTATCTTAAGAGAGTGATACATGCTGAATATGGCTGAGTTTGTTGACATAAAACTGAGTATCCCAATAAGAGTACAATGATTACATACATGTTATGTCCTCAGCACAGAACTGTGTGGTGTGGAGAGGGGATGTGAGAGAAATACAAGGCAGGACATGTAGCCACATAGCACTTACCATCTAGTCATGGAAGAAGGACACATACAGCTGGGTGTGGTGGTACATGCCTGTAATCGCAGGCATGGGAGACTGAGACAGGAGGAACACAGATTGGAGGACAACTTCAGCAACATAGAGAGACTCTCAGCAACCTAGTGAGACTTTGTTTCAAAACAAAACAAAACAAAACAAAAGAGGTTGGTGGTGTAAGGTGTATCTTAGAATGCCCCTGGATGATTCAATCCCCAGTACCACGCACACACACAAAAAAAAAAAAAAAGGAAAAGAAAAGAAGGGCACATACATCCCAGAGAACATGTCGGGAAAGAAGTCACCAAACACAAGTTGTAGGATACAGATTGTCTCTAAGTAGTGCTAATTAGGTGGCACTAAGAAGTGAGGTAACAATTCCAGCAGGATGAAAGAAATCTGGCCTTGAGTCACCTCCAATTGAAGGTGACTTGAGTTGAATATTGAATCTGGCCAGACGATGTCTAGAGAGAAATTTCAGGCAAGCTTTGAGTTACTACTCAAAATTGGAAATGTGGCAATAAATGAAAAAATCATTTTGGAGGTCCATGCCCAGTATAAGGATTCATATAGCATCCTGGATGTGTTCCTTGGGTTTATTTTTACTTGGGCCTCAATCTCACTCATGTTAATACATTAGTTCAAGTGTTCTTTCTAAGGATAGGCCTGCAGATCTTACTAAATGCAGACTAGATAGGTGAAAGGAATGTCTCTTCCTTATTTTTGGTGACTTCAGGGATCTCTTATTGTGAAGTCTCATTACTCAAACAAAGAAACCTTCTCTCCAGAATACTAGCAAAGCTCACCTTTGGTCTCAGTCTTGCACAAAGGGCAGAATGTGGGCAATCTGACCTAAGAGATCTGGAGAAGTCACCAACCAAACCCACCAAAGTACAAGTGCACAGTCAACTATATTTTCAAATGATTTCTGCTGAAACAATTTTAAAGTCCCCCCTTCCAACACTGCCACACTGAAGGCCACGTTTCCAACATATGAACCACGGGAAAATACACTGAAACCATGTCTAAGCCACAGCCGCTGCACAGAACAAGAGTTACTTCCCTTGAGTTATCACGTTTCTAGTTTTCTAAAAAGACAATTTATATCGAATCCAAAGAAGAAAAGGCCATTAAAATGCATAAATATGTAATTTCACCTTGCTTTTTGAAGTGTCCAATTAAGAATAATTCAATGTAAAAAGAATCCAATTAGATTAAAAAGTGTTTACATTGAAAGGAAATATTTTGAAAGTATATTGTCTTATGAAGGTAAACACTATATTTAAAATAGGCAACCTTGTGCTTGATATATTTATTCATTTTCTTAAAAAATGTAAATGCTTTAACAAATGTTGCAAATATAGAGAAGCAAATTAACTTTACATCAAAGAGTAAGCATCGCACAAATGGCAACAAGAGACCAGTTGTATTTAAGAAGTCTGATATTACTTTATGTCTCTATTAATAATAAAAATTTCCATGTAGTATTTTTCCTGATGGAAAACCCTGCTGTCCTTATTCATATATAAATAAAGTGAAAGGGGGATCTGGATGCCCATGTGCCTTCTGGCAGCTTTCTCTGCATCTGATTTGATGAGAAGATTTATACTTTCTAAACACCTTTTACATAGATATGCTCTTCACTATTTTTATCCCTGGAGTCCTGGGTGTTTTGGTGGTTTTGATAGAATAGATCAGACACACATGTTTGTTGCTGAGTGTTCAAACATACATTATTGATTCTATCGTTTGAAGGTAAAAAATGCTTTCAGAAGAAACTTGGAAAACAAGTCTAAATCAATTGAATTTAAAGACCAATAGAAATCCCTAGATATGGTTCCCATAGCAACAATTTGAATGTTGAATATTTCTTTGCAGTCCACAAGTAGTTAATTGCCTTATTGATTCAATAAAAATTTTGGACCTACTGTGTGCGAAGTCACTGAGAAGCAAAAAGATTAAAGTCAAACTGGATCCCATTCCTCATCCCTTCTCTCACCTTCTGATGCTCCCAGAGAGCTCATATTTTACTCAGGGTGCCAGGCAAGGGAAGAGTTTTAAACATAATGTGATATGTGCTAATAAAAGTGGGGGAAAATGTACTTTTAAAGCACAGAGAGAAGCAGCTAAATCTGTCTCTTGGGACTGGAGACAGATAGGAAAGACTTACCTATTAAAACAGCTGAGAAGAGGCATTAGAGTTTCATCTTTGAGAATGAGAATGGTTTGTAGGGTGTGTCGAGGGCTTGGGAAGGCAGGAGGCTGGATTGAGAAGTTGGGCGGAAGGAAGTCCATCCCTTTCAGCGGAAGCAGCCTGTGTGAAGGCAAGGAGCTGCATGTGGACCATGTGGTTTTGAAGTGCTCCTCGTGGTTTTCTCTCCAGGATGTACAAGTGCAGGATGTGCTGAGGGAGTGGCAAGTTATTAGGCTGACAGAGTGAGTAGAGATTCGATTAAACACCTTAATGACATCATAAGGAGTTTGAACTTTACACTCTGGTCAGTGGGGGAATGTTGAAAGACTGATGATATATATGCAACATAAACATTAACAACAGGAAAATCATGACAACCAATTGTAGGACTTGGATGACATAAGGCAATTGTTGTTTCTACCTCTCTGCCTTTGTGAAAAGCAATTGTTGAATAAAACAGTTGTTGAATTTCCTTTGTGTAAGAGTCTGGGGCATCCTCCCTTGTGACCTGTTGTGGCATTTAATAGTCATTACCACCATGACTTAATTCCACATGCTAAGTCTCCCATTTACCATTAAATCTCATCCCTCTAGCTTTATCCTCTTGGAGATGAAGACATCCTTTCAGTGGCTTTTAATTCACATGAAGGCAGTTTAAACGTTATCTTGTGGACTTTCCACTTTAGAGTAAATAATCCTATTTCATTTATTTTTCTCATAACTTCTATGTTATAACCCTTTAAACCATTTCAGTTTCTATTTTCTGGATATTTTCCAGTTTCTTAACATCGTACTTATATGTGGTAAAATAAAAAGGCAGCATAGTATTTTTTTAAAAGATTCCCAGTTATACCTGATATAAAGGATTATTCTCAGCCACTTTACATCATACCACTATTAGGATATGCCTGGTATCATGTTAGATTTTTTAAAGGCAGCTCTGTATTGGTTGATGATACAATTTCTCTAATGTTTTGATCGTCCTTTTTTCTTTTCTATGTATTCAGTTAAAAAAAATTTGAAAGCAGTGCTGCAAAGTTCTTTCTTATTGTTCATGGATGATTTCTCTAGAAGTTTTTAAATTCTATTCTTATCTGAAGCAGCAAAGTATAATGCGACAAGGGTAGGTTAGGGAGACCTGAGCTCAAACCATTTCTCTGATGCTGTGGAAGAGAGTAAGTTAGGCTGCAAAAGTTCTTCCAGAATAATTGCAGAGTATTCTCAAAAGTGTCCTAATTTGGATGGTAGCCTATATGGTTGCTTTGGGCTCTGTCAATTTCTAGTGTGTACCTCTCTGACTCTCAGCCTCCTCCTTGGTAAAAGGGATCAACAATATATAGCTAATACAATTGTTGGGAGATTTCAATATTAAAGATAAAATTTCTAGTATGAAGTCTGCTAAACAGTAAAGAATTTAGTTAAGTAGGTCCTTTCCTCTTTTTTCTTCTATTTTATAAAAATTATAATTTTTCTTTCACATCAGATAGGCTCTGTATGTACAAGTTATCTAAATATATGATAAAATATACTTAAGTAATATGCATATGAAGTTCAGCTTTAGATATTAGTAGGAAGTTTAATGAGCATCTATACTATATTTATAGTCTAAGTCATTACTAATGATATCACATAATACTAATTTACATGTACCAATGGCTTAAGCTATACCTTAGCTTGATATATAACCAAGAAGCATAATCTCATACTCAGTTGAATATGAATCTAGTTTTTTAGATTAAATCCCATTAAAACAGATTTCACCAAGTCCATTATAAGGACAATATTTCTTGTGGGTAATTAATAATTATTAGGGACAGGGTATAAGTATGTGGATAAATAAATTGTGGAAATGGGAAATTCTGGAATGAGCATTGCAGGATTTCCCTTGCAGGAGCGCCTTTAGAATGCTCATCTCTGGTGTGAATCTAAAAGAATATAATATAGTATGAATATAATCTCATCTATAAAATGACTAATTGAACTTGGATAAATTTTCCCATAGAGCTCCTCAATATCTAGTACTTAGTAAGAACATACTTTGGAAAATAACAAGTTTCTTATAGCCCAGTTTACCAAAATGTTTTCTAATCTTGGCAACATATTTGTTCGTTCATTCATTCTCTCATTCATTCAACAAACATACTTGACCCAAATCATCTACTGATTGAGTACTTTATGTCTAAGTAGCACTTCAAACCAGATTCTATAACACAAAACACAAATTATAGTTGGATATTTGGAAGGTAATTTGAGCTCTCACTGGGCCCCACAGTCCCAGGCTCTAGGCCTTCCCCTGTGGACTCCGGTTCCAGGCTAGCTCTCACATCCTCAGGCACTAGACCAGCACCCATGGACCTGGGCACCAGGATGGACACTGGACTACTGATGGATACCAGTAGCCAGCCTGTTTGGAGACCCTAGCAGCTGGGCTGCCCATATTCTCTGGATGGAGTACCTGGTAAAGGATATTCTTTGTTGAAGCCAATCTGTCACAACTTAAAAGATGCCTACTTCTACAAGTGCAAAACCAACACAAGACCACAAGGATCATGGATAATTAGGGATACATGACACCACCAAAGGAACAAAATGAAGCACTAATAACTGACCTTTGAGAAATGGAGAACTATGGCCAGATAAAAAGAACTCAAAATAATAATCTTAAAGAAGTTTAGTGAACTGTACAAGAACACAGACAACTGAATTGAACCAGATAAAAGTACATGAACAAAATAGGAAATTTGCCAGAGAAATAGAAAGTATTAAAAGAACCCAGAGAAACACTGGAACTGAAAATTTCCATAGAATGCATCAACAGAAGTCTCAAGTGGAAGAAAGGATCAGTGAGCTCAAAGACAGTCATTTGAAATTACCTAGTCAAAGGAACAACAAGAAAAAAAAAACAACTACAGGTCCTCTGGGTCTCTATTAAGTGAACCTATATATGCATTTTGGAATTTCCAGAAAGAGAAAGAGAAAGAGGAAAGGTTATTTAAAAAAATAATGACAGAATTGTGTTTGCAACTGCCCCAGTGCTACACTTGCTTTCTAATGCCAGCACCACCAGCTCACTAAGTCCCAGCTTAAGGTGAAGAGGGTATAAGTAAGGAGGTCTCTACACCATGACTCAGGCAAATCATACTACCTTTAAACTTACTGGTGGTAAAACACCTAGGAAACAACTGGTTATAAAAGTCCCTTGCAAGAGCACACTCTCTCCTGGAAGGGTGAAGAAACCTCATCATTATAGCCTAGTATTGTGGCATTCTATGAAATTAGACACTGGCAGAGGTCCATTGGACTAATTCACAAACTCCCCTTCCAACATCTACTATGAGAAATTGCTCAGGACTTCAAGACAGATCTGCACTTCCAGAGAGCACAGCTATTGGTGCTTTGAAGGAGGCAAGTGAGGCCTATCTGGTTGGCCTTTTTGAAAACACCAACCTGTGTGCTATTCATGCCAAATGTGTAACAATTATACCAAAAGACATCCAACTTGCATGCTTCATACACTGGAGAGTCACTAGGATGGAAAATATTTCATTCACAATTTTTTCTTCTTCTTCCAATTATTGGTAGTTCTGAAAACTTGGTATTTTTTTTCCCATGGGGTCAAAAAACACCTAAGTAAATGATTAAGAGTGGAAAAGTAGGGGACAGATATCAGGTATTGGAAATATTTTCATTTTGGTGTGAAATTTAAATATAAATGCAGGAATACAAGGCATTAATGCAAGTCAAAATGTTTCAGAGAATAAGTTTCAGCAATTCAACTTTATAACAATTATAAATAAACCTGTTAAAATGTTCTGGACAATGCCAGCCCCCCCCCCTTTTTAAATGAGTGAATTTCTTGTTGACAGAAACCAAATGGTGTTTGTAGCATTTTTATCATACAGCACATTCCATCCATTCGCTGTACTTTTCTGAGTTGTCCTACATGCAAGTACATGTATTTAATGTTGTCTGTCTGTCTTCTGCGCTAGTCCTATAAGTTTGCTATTAAATACATTAAACTATTATAAGAGAAATAATGACAGAAAACTCACTTTACAAATCTTCTCTTTCTATATAAGAGGAACCTTCCTTTCCTTGTGAGACCATCAGTAGATTTTTTTTTCTAGAAATCTTTCATATGAAGAGGGAATAAGCTGACATATATAAAATGCTAAACACACACACATGCATGCACACACGCATGCACGCACACTCACCAAAACAATCCTGCAATCATGAATCCTATACTTAGCAAAGATGTCCTTCAGAATTGAAAGAGATATAAAGACCTTCCCAGGGAGGTCATTACCACTAGTCCAGCTTTGCAAGAAATGCTAAGGGGACGTTTTTCCATTTGAAAAAAATACACTAATGACACAAAATCATATGAAAGTACACAGCTCACTGTAACAGCAAGATTATTGTCAAATTTAGAATGTATTAGTACGAGGCTGGCATGGTGGCGCACGCTTGTAATCCCGGTACTTTGGGAGGCGGAGACCGGAGGATCTGGGTTCACGGCCAACCTCAGCTCTCTCTCTTTCTCTCTCCCTGTCTCTCTCTCTCTCTCTCTACTTAGTGAGGCCCTCTGCAACTTCGTGAGACCCGGTTTCAAAATAAAGTATAAAAAATAGGGCCAGGGGTGTAGCACGGAGGTAGAACGCCCCTGGGTTCAATCCTCGGTACTGCAAAAAAAAAAAAAAAAAAAAAAGAATGTATTAGTACAATTATTGGTACGTAAATTATTTTTAACTCTAAAAGTCAAAATACAAAAGTATTAATAATATAGCTATAATAATAATTTGTTAATTGATACACAATATAAAAGTATAAACTATGATATCAGTAACATAAAATGCAGGGTGGGGTAAGAAGTAAAAGTATTGGCCAGGCGTGGTGGCACACGCTTATAATCCCAGTACTTTGGGAGGCGGAGACCAGAGGATCCGGGTTTGCGGCCAGCCTCAGCTCTCTCTCTCTCTCTCTCTCTCTCTCTCTCCCTCTCTCTCTCTACTTAGTGAGGCCCTCTGCAACTTCGTGAGACCCGGTTTCAAAATAAAGTATAAAAAATAGGGCTGGGGGTATAGCGCGGAGGTAGAACGCCCCTGGGTTCAGTCCCCAGTACCGCAAAAAAAAAAAAGAAGTAAAAGTATTGGACTTTTGTATCTAACTGAAGTTAAATTATCACCTTAAAATAGACCATTATAAGTACCAAGATTTTTTATGTAAGCCCCATGGTAACCACAAAGAAAACATCTGTAGTAGACTTACAAATGATAAAGAGAAAGGGATCTAAGGATACTACACACACACACACACACACACACACACACACACAAATCAAATCATAAAAGAAGAACATGAGAACATGAAAGGAAGAAAAGGACAAAGTGTCAGAAAACAAGTTAACAAAACGGCAATAGTAAGTACTTAAATAATTACTTTAAATGCAAATGAATTAAAATTTCCAATAAAAGACATAGAGTAGTTCAGTGGCTAAAACAAAAAAGCCCAACTATATGTTTCCTACAGGGGAGTCAGTTTTGCTGTGAGGACATGTATAGGTTGAAAGTGAAGGAACAGAACAAGATATTTCAGGAACATGCTAAGTAAAAGAGAGCAGAGATGGCTGCACTATGTCAGATACAACAGACTTTAAGCCATATTATGCAAAGATCTTTTTTTTTGGTAAGATCAGTGAAATTGATTTACTTTTGAAAGAGAAACAAAATTGACAGATCTTTAGCTAAGAAAAATTGAAAAGATTCAAAATTAATTATAAGTAAACAAAAGGGGATACATTAAAACTGATACCAAAATAAAGGATTGTAAGATACTACTGTGAACAATTACATGCTGACTAATTGGATAATCTGGGAGAAATGGATAAATTCATAGATACATACAACCTAACAAGACTGAGTATGAAGAAGTAGAAAACCTGTGTAGACAAAGAAGAAATAAGGAGATTGAGTCAGTAGTAAAAATTCTCTCATTAAAGGAAAGCCCAGGATTGAATAGCTTCAGTGGTGAATTCTACCAAACATGTTAAGAATAAATACCACACCTTCTCAAACTCTTTAAAAAACTGAAGATGAGGGAACACTTCTAAATCCAGCTTCTGAGGCCATCATTGCCTTGATACCAAAGCAAAACATGAAGACTATACAGAAAGAAAATACAGGCCACCATCCCTGATGAACATAGATACAAAAATCTTCAACTAAATACCAGCAAATTGAGTTCAACAGCACATTAGCAGCCTCATTCACCACCATCGAGTGGGATTTATTCCTGGGATGGAAAAATGGTTCAACATATGCAAATCAATCAATGTGATATGTCACATACCAAAATTAATTTTAAAAATCATATGATCATCTCAATAGATGCAAGAAAAATTTGACTTAATATAATATGGAATGTATCAAAACTATTTTAATTAGCTGCATATAAATTTAAGATAGGCTTAATCTCCATTAAAAGAGATTAACCTAAATTTTCATACAATATATATGTTGAATAAGAAAACTCCTATTTTACTGTGTTTTATTTTTGATGAAGACATTTGTTTTATGAAACTATAAATATAACATTATGTATACTTTTCCTGTTAATGGAGAGTAATGAATGGACTTTTTCTATTCATGTTGAAAGTTTTTCAATTTTCTTTTAACCAAAAACTCCTGAAGAGTGTTTTTATACTTTAGGCTCAGACCCTTTGCACTTGCTGGTCCCTCTGCCTAGGATGTTCTTACACATATAGTGACTTCTTCCTTTTTATCTTATTTCAGCTCTCATAGTCAGCCTCTCACTTCTCTTTCTACCTAAAACTACCCATTCCTCTATCCCTTTATCCTACCTTTACCTTTTACCTTGCTAAGTGAGTATTGCTTAAGTGGTCTCAACACACATGCACACCACACACCATGGTAACCATGGAAACTGATGTCTATGTTAATTATCTTGACCATGATAATGTGTATCACACATTTCATAAATGTGTGTGTGTGTGTGTGTGTGTGTGTGTGTGTGTGTGTGTGTGTATAATGTTATACTGTTGCAGACCATCAGAGGTAAGTTTCTGAGGTTAATCAGACTGTCTTAGCAGAACACACAGTGATCTGTGGAGAGGAGAATTTCTGCACGCAGGATTATCTCCGAGGTCCCCATATCAGAAATGAGCCCAGGTGGACATTCCTTCTCTAAATACCAGCAAATTGAGTTCAACAGCACATTAATAGCCTCATTCACCACCATCGAGTGGGATTTATTCCTGGGATGGAAAAATGGTTCAACATATGCAAATCAATGAATGTGATATGTCACGTTACCAAAATTAATTTTAAAAATCATATGATCATCTCAATAGATGCAATAGATGCTCAATAGATGCTCCTCTGTATTATTGTTTGTCCTTGGTATATGCTGAGAATTGTACTTTGCTCTAGTTAACAAGTTGTTTCTGTGCATTCCTGAGTTTATCATTAACAGACGCTTTGTTTAAACTTTTCAATAAAAGAGGCTTTTGTAAAGAGACTTGCAGAAGCAGAGAAGAAACTCTGCTCTTCTTCCTAGCTTCCCCTAAATAAATTTAATTCAATTTATGACTCTGAGTCTTTCATGTGAGGACACATAAAGCCTGAAGTGTCTGTGGCAAGAAGTGACCACGACATTATATACCTTAAATACATAGGCAGAATTTTCATTTGTCAATTATACTTCAATAAAGCTGGGGGGAAAACAGAGTAGAATGTAGACAGTGGGATTCACTCAGGTTAATTCAATTGATGTCATCAAATATTTGTAGGACATTTATCATATGCTAGATGGTAGGCACCTAGAATACAGAAACATGTCATGGTCCTTATCCTTGAGGAGCTATTAAGTACCAAAGAGATACCCAGTTTAACAGTGCTTTCAGGATAAAAGGGGAGGTGACTATGGAAAACTGTAAAAATATTATGAATATTTTATTTTGAGTAGGGCTTCCTTCTGTGAAAGGATAATGGGGACAGTGTTTTAGAAGGGGTCTGCATGCTCAGAGGGATCCTGACTCCCTGTTTATGATTCTTGCTTGAGTCTCGTTTTCATGAGTTCTTGTTGTTTCTGGGTACATCTTTCCTCTTTAGAGCCATGTTAGTGTACAAGTCCTCTACTGTCGTCTTCTTCTCCTTCTCCTTCTTCTTCTCCTTCTCTTTCTCCTTCTTCTTCTTTTTCTTCTGCAGTACTGGGGATTGAACCTAGGGCCTTGTGCATGCTAGGCAGGCACTCTATTACTGAGCTACATCCCCAGCCCCTCTACTGTGTTCTAAGATGTTGTTCCCGGTCACTGTTCCGCTATTTCTTCTCATCACTTGCCCTTTGATATCAATGGATCAGTCATTCAAAATTATTTCCTTGTCCACTGCCACCATGTTGTTCACTCACCAGTAGTGTCCCATTTCATCCTTTGTGATGGTTTCTCCAGTATATTATTACTTTAGATACAATTTATTTCACCATGACTCTAAATTGTAGCACATGTCCACTTTTCAATCACGGGAAGTAGTCTTCATTAGAATTACTTAAATGCATGTGACTGAAATTTTTCAAGGTGTATTTTATATCTTAGTTTTATCATGTGTGTACATTTGTATACATATAAAAAACTTACCTATTTAAGTGATGGTATAACCAAGGAAGGATTTCTCAGGTTGCTAGTTTTTGTTGTCCTCCCCCCCTGAAACATTTCACTTCAAATAGAGTTTTAATTGTATTGGCTCTAAGTGAATGTAAACCAAGTTAGTATTGAACTGGCAGATGGAAAAGTCCTTATCATTGAACAATGAAACAACTTGAATTCTTTTTCCCCCCTTTTGCCATCTGGTATCTGTGCTCATATTTGAAACATTAGCCATTCAGGAAAGAGGGGTTTTTTTTTTTGTATCTAGTAGGCAGAAGCTTTCTCTGAAGACTGGTGCTTATCTTAAAAAAAAGATAAATACAAATGGAGCCCTGAACTAATATTTGACAGTCACATAAAAGCTTAAGAAAATGCAGAGTACAAAGTGAACCTAAAGAGATGCCATTTTCAATTTATTTTCATAATCTAATTCTGTATTGCTTATAAAGGTTAATCTAAATCTAGCAGAACCAAGCCTGTCCACTGTTTACTTGTTATACGCACCAACATGTTATTCTAAAGGCAGCAAAATGAACATAGCCCTTGTTCACAACCCAGTTGTTATTTTTTTCCAATTGTAGCAGATAGGATTTCTTTATGTGACCCTCAAATTATCAGTAGTCATAATGTCTATAATGGTAAGATGTTTTTCAGAAAACATCTAGAAAAAAATTTATAATATTCAATATATTCACTTTGAAAATATCACAGTACATTTAACCTCTATTTATTTAAATAACCATGCAGATCGTCTTTTTTTTCCTGGATGTCCACCTACTTGGTGGGGAATGAAAGCCAAAGAACCAAAAATAGTTTAAATATTAATTTAAATGTTAGTCTAAGGAAAAAAAACTACTTAAAATTCAAACTTCATCCTTAAGAGTCAAACATTACAATGTCTGGTAGCAAGGGCTTTTAGATTTTCTGGTGTTTTCATTTTGTTTAAAACTGCTTATCTCGATTTTTATGAGTTTATTTTAGTATACATAAAGCATAAATAATTAATGTAATTTTGTTGTACTTGAGATCAAATCCTTGGTCTAAGTAGAGTTCTTTTAGCAGGTGGGATATTTGCGGTCCCTTTTCAAATTGGCATGCTTTGAGTAGACTTTGAATATTATTTATTACTCCTGTGGTTGTTTTCCATTTGGGGACTTAATAGCAATGCCTGGGTTTGTGGTTGAGTGGACCAATTCCAGACGTTTTCTCTATATAGATAGCTAAGACAATCCTATCAATCCTATCGACTATTCTCTAGATTTAGAAATAATTTGTTCACTGAACAGTCTTTGACAAGTTTAAGAAGATTACAGATAACACTCATTAAGTAAAAGTTTAGTACCTTCCTGTATAAACTCGAACGTTTATCCATCAGCTTACTCTAAACCTGGTCTACTTACTGGGCTTTAGGACAGAGCTTTATCATTTATCTTTCTCTCCTAATTGTATTTCAGGTGTTAAAGCGTTTTGGGCTAAGGGGGGCAATGATGTGTTCAGTTTAAGTATACAATGGGTAGGGTCTGAGATTGTTTTCAGTTACCACAGGGGAGCCCTCAGGGGGAACCTGAGCTTTCTCTCTTGTCCCCAGTAACCGTGCACTACCCATACAAGAGGTCTGATTACATGAGTCTGCAAACTTTCCCTTCAGTGAGAGTACTGGTGGTTCACTACTTTTGTGCCCTGCCATTCCTGTTACCTAAATCATCTATCAGTTTCTTTGCTCAATGTGGCCAGCAAAGTTTTCTCTACTCACTTCTCCCCTTCATGGCTTCTGCCTTGCAGGCTCCTATCACGTTGTGTATTCTTCCTCATTACTATATGTTTTCAGCTTCTATCCTCACTGACTTCTAATTCCACATCTTCATTCACTCCAGCCCCACAGAGTGTGTGGTCTGATTGACAGGTGCCAGAGAGAATGCCACCATTGATCTCATGTAGGACTAACTTCAGAGGCCAGGGGTCTTCATATGCCTTTGGGTCAGATAGTGACCTGCATTAGAACAACAACAAAAACAAAACACTTTATCAGAGTATTACTTGTCATTTAACTTAATGTCAGATTTAGATTACTGTTATCTCAGTCCTGGGAGGCAGGTAAATATTATCCATACCTCTGTGTTACAGACATACAAACAAAGACTCAGGAAAGTTAAATACTGACAGAGCTAAGACTCAAGCTTAGCTCAAACTTCAAAACCTGTGCCTTTAACCTCTCTACTATGGTCAGGACAGGTCACAGGTCACATTATTCAGGTCCCTGAGACCTTGACACTAGATGCCTCAAGAGGGCCTACAGGTGTGGGAGAGACCCCAAGGGTTTTCAGGAGGGTGATGTCCCCAAGAGCCACCTTCCAGCACACATAATTTCTTGCAATGGGGACTGGCAAATTTATCCTATTACACATAATTTCTTGGTGGATTGAAGATGTGAAGCAAAACTATTTTTTTAAACTTCAAAGCACTTTTGTAACGACAGAAATGGTACTGGGCTTGGAGTAGTAGGACCTGGGGCTTGTATCCCTGTCCAGGCACAGGCACTTACAAACCTTTAAATTTTGGATTGATCACTCAATCTTTTTCTTTATTCATCTTTAAAACTGGCCGATCCTAATATTAAAAGTACAATTATGCAGACTCAATAACAAAGATTAGGTTATTTTATATTGTTTTGATAAAAGGCTTATCACTTTATCAGAGTTAAGTATATTAATAGCTTTCTTTCTTCTTATTTTTTTAATGGCTTTCTTTTTATTCTTTTTATTTCTTCTTTCCCCAAAGAAAGACTATGACTGGCCCCTTAAAAAATGAAGATCTATTTATTGAAGTATATTACACAGAGAAAAGTACAGAGATAATCAGTGTTCAATTGAATTAATTATCTTAAAATGAACTCACTTGTGAACCCACCTCCCGGCTCAGGCACCTGGACCTGCCAGCGCCCCCACCTGGCCCTCCCAACCACTGCACCCCCCTCCCCACCAGGAGGGCTGTTTCCCTTCTGACAGCATAGATGGTCCCGCCTGTTTTTGTGTTGTTTTCATTTTTAGCTTTATGTAAATGAAGTTATACATAATACATTCTTTGTGCCTGGCTCCCTTTGTTAAATTATGTTTATGAGTTTCATTGCTGTTATTGCATGCAGGTACAGTTTGTTCATTTTGTTGACTGCAGTGTGTTGGGTTATATGAATGTACCACAATTTATTTGATGGACATTATTTGGGTTGTTTCTGGTTTTCAGCAATTACAAATAACATCATTATGTAGGTTCTTGGATATGTCTTTTGGTTAATGTGTGTCCATGTTTAGCATATATCTAGATGTGGAGTTGCTGGGTCACTAGATGTAATGATATCTTTATTGCGAATAGATCATATGACGTGGATATTCAGAATGGTTTTTAATTTCCGTTAGTAGTTTGTGACTGCTTGTTTCTCCTAAGACTAGCTAACCCTTGGTATTTTCAGTCATTTGAATTCTGGTGGTTTGTAGAGGTATGACTTTACCTTTCCTTGACTACTAATGATAATATGCCTCCTTTAATATATTTGCTGGACATTTGAGTATTCTTGTAAATTCCTTTTCCACAATCTATTGCCCATCTTTCCTATTGAGCTCTAGATTTTTTTTTTACTGGTAGTTTGGAGTACTTTATTCTATATATGAGCCCCCCCTTTTTTTTTGGTACTGGGGATTGAACGCAGGGGCGTTCTACCTCCGCGCTATGCCCCCGGCCCTATTTTTTTTATACTTTATTTTGAAACCGGGTCTCACGAAGTTGCGGAGGGCCTCACTAAGGAGAGAGAGAGAGAGAGAGAGAGAGAGAGCAAGCTGAGGCTGGCCGCGAACCCAGATCCTCCGGTCTCCGCCTCCCAAAGTACTGGGATTACAAGCGTGTGCCACCACGCCCGGCTATATGAGCCCTTTTTTGATTATATGAATTGTAACTATTTTATCCCACCCTGTGGATTTCCTTTTTACTCTTTTAATAGTGTCTTTTAATAAAAAGAAGTTCTTAATTTTAATGTAGTCCAGTTTATTAATTTTTCTTTGGTTAGTCCTCTGGGTAATATTTCTTAACCTCAAAGTCATCTGGAAGAAATTCACTTGCATTATCTGCTAGGAGTTTTATTGTTTTTACTTTCCCATTTAGAATTGCAGCCCTTCTAGAATGGATTTTTGTGTATGGTGTGAGACAGGAGTCCACCTACATTTTTCCATGCTTTTTGATCCTGAGTTCTCTGTGCCTTATAGGAAACAGATGAAACCATGGTCTGAGGAAGATATGAGTTTTTCATACATTTGTGTTCTCTATGACTATGTTTCCACACAATATGACATTGTCTCCCTCTCCCATTTCTTTTGAGTAATATATATATATATATATATTATTTTGCAGTACTGGGGATTGAACCAGGGGCATTCTACCTCTGAGCTACACCTCCATTCTTTATTTTGAAACAGGGTCTCACTAAGTTGTGGAGGGCCTCACTAAAGAGTTGAGGCTGGCCGCGAACCTGGATCCTTCAGTCTCAGCCTTCCAAGTACTGGGATTACAAGTGTGCAACACCACGTCCGGCTTTTTTTGAGCAAATTTTTTTGAGCATTGAGACATAGGATTAGTTTCTTAAATAGTCTTTTAGTACTTTTGCTTCTTAAGGAGATTGGGACAAGAACATTCTATTGCACCCTTGAAAGGCATAGGGCAGTTAAAGCAGTCTTAGAGAATGATTCATTCGCAACCCATTCATCCTTTTCAAAGTTCTTCCCAGCTTCTCTGCCATGCCATGTGAGAAAGAGTTCTAACTCCGGATCACCCCTAGTGCCAACCTTGATCAGCGGTGACTTCTCTTCCATTTGGTAGTGAACAATCTGAAAGAAGGAAAGAGGCTTCCAGGAAAGGAGGCATACCCATATTTTATAGCAAGGTTTGACAGGAATGGTGCGAACCCAGGCTTAATTCTTGACTGTCTTGAACAGAATGGTCACTTCACTGCTTGCTGGCATCTTTTGTTTTGTGAAGCTCCTTACACGTGGCAAAAGAAAACACTATCACAGCAAAAGTTATATGCTCCGTCATGGAATAGGTGTCCTTCAGATTGCTTTAGGGCTGTTTCTTTATTTTCTAAACCAAACACTTACAAACTCAGACTTCTGGTTCCAGTGATGAGAAGGTTGGATTAAAGAATGCCGAAATGGGGACTCACAGTGGGAACTTGTGCAAATTTCTCACAGCCATTCTGGCATATCTGCCATCTTATGGTCCCCTGATGTGGTGATTTCTATGCTAACATTTTTATTTATCGCAGAACAATAGCATCTTACTGTTTCTTTTAAAAACATTGCTATTATTATCTTAGGTCAAAATGACAAATATCTTTTAATTTTTCGGTTTTCTAGAAGTGACAACAAGAAAGGAAGACCTGTCCATGGGGCAAGGTCTATGAGAGTCTGTCATAGGCTGGAGCCACCCAGGATTTATACCCCTTCAAACTCTGGAAGAGGCTTGTTTTCATGTCTGTGCAGTTTGTAGTTCTTGAAGGGTGTGTTAATAAGGGTGCACTTCTTAGGAAGATGGGGAAAGGTCAACTAGTGCTTCCCAACTAGTTTTCAAAAAACATCTGGAATCTATAGTTATGTGGGTATATGCACAGGCATAATTGGTAAGGGCTTACCCTATAACTTAGTAAAAAAAATTCTTTGGTTTTCCTTTAGCATGTGGCCTTTTAAAATGTCAGTAAATTCATTAATTCTAAGCCAATTATTTTCATACATTTTAAAGCATGAATTCACATTGGTCATATGTATCTTCATACTGGGGTACAATATCCCCCATACACACACCCATACACGGACACATTTACTTATGACTTTCATTTCTGAGGATGATGCCATTGTTCTCACAGCTATGGCTTAAATTTAATGTATGCAACATTGGTCAGTGTTAATGTTGATGGTAAAAAGATAAATAAGACATCGATCCTGATCCCAATGAAATTCATATCTGATAGAACATGTATGCTGATCAAAAGTTAGGCTATGGCTTGCAGTAGTTTCACTTTAAATATTCAGAGAAATATACTTAGGGCCTAAAAATTATAGCCAGTCTATTTTGAAAAATTCCCTAGTTCTGATTCTTTTTTTTTTTTTGCGGTACTGGGGATTGAACCCAGGGGCATTCTACCTCTGAGCTACACCCCCAGCCCTATTTTTTATTCTTTATTTTGAAACAGGGTCTCACTAAGTTGCA
>PVJS01010202.1:0-48583 GCA_004027185.1 Glis glis | reverse complement strand
AAGTGGTATCGCTGGGTCATACGGTAGGTTTATTCCCATTCTTCTGAGGATCCTCCACACTGTTTTCCAAAGCGGTTGCACTAATTTGCAATTCCACCAACAGTGTAGTAGAGTTCCTACTTCTCCACATCCTCGCCAGCATTTGTTGTTGTTTGTGTTTTTAATGATTGCCATTCTAATTGGGGTTAGGTGAAATCTTTGTGTGTCATCTTATAAAATATAAATGCTAAAAAGAAAGGCAATTGTTAAAATTAAACTACTGTTTTTATGAAAACCAAACATAATGCTTTGGAAAGTTTGAAAATTGCAAGTATAGTACAGAATTAAAAAACAGAAAAGATTGGACAAAATAAAAAACCGCTTAGATGATTCTGCTTTGAGTTGCTTTGTTTATATCTTCAAGTTTTCATTGAACATACTATACAAACAAAAACAGAACAAAGTGACTGGCACTCATTGAGGATGTATCATGGATTTGTTAGTGTAAAAGATGAACTCAAATCTCAAGTCAGGGGCCCTATACCAAAGAAATGGCCTTGGCCCTACATTTGATGGTAAGATATGCATGCATCTTTCTTACTTTTCACTTTTAACCTACTTTCTTGATTAAGTAAATAATTATGGTTCACTGTCTCATCAGATAAGAAGTCTTTATTAATGGTGATTAGTGCTCTAAAGGCTTAGAAGGTTGTTTACTGCCCACAGGTAGAGTGGGTACAAGACCAACTCCAGACTCCTCAGAATGCAATTGAGTAGGAAGTGAAAGCCCTTATAGTCTGAACAGTGCTATGAATAAGATGTATATTATAATTTATGATGACAATAGAAAGTGTTGTAAAGCAGGAATCTTTCCTTTTTCCAGAAGGATGAATTATTTGCTCCTTTGATTTATTTCCCCTACAATGAAAAGCTAAAAGCACATTTATTTCTGTCTGGAGAAACCCAGGGATTATGGATGCTTTTGAGATGGGGTTTCTTGCTCTATTTTTTACTCTTTCTGATTGTAATGACAATTAAAAAGCAAGATCAGGAAACATCCAAAAACTTCTGTTCCCTCTACACTTAAACTCCTAGAGACCTTAATTGAGATTAGACGAGTTTCCTTTCTAAGCCAGGACTCTTTCACAAGCCCTGGAAGAAACTATAAGCCTAAGAAAGAAATATTAGCCAGAGGTGCTTGAAATTCAGGAATGCCCTCCTAGGGAGCAAGAATTTTTGGTCCCTCACCCGGGTGTCATATAGAAGAGGCTGAGTTCGGCCAACAAGAATAGCATGTGGATTCAGCTTTTTGACTAAATAACATTATGTAAAGCAATTACACTTCTAATGGGTGAGTGATAGGGACTCATATAATCTGGGTTTTATTAAAACAGGATGCCACTACACACCCATCAGAATGGCCAAAATCCAAAATACTGACAACAGCAAATACTGCTGAGGATGTGGAGCAGCGGGAACTTGCTCCACATCCCATTCTTTGCTCATGGGAATATGGAATGGCACAGCCACTTTGGAAGACAGTTTTATGGTTTCTTAAAGACCATATGATCCAGCAGTCACACTCAGTGATACTCACTCCAGGGAGTAGACAACTATGTCCATACAAAAATCTGTACATGGAAGCTTGTAGCAGCATTGGTCATAATTTCAAAACTTGGAAACAACTGTGTGATGGCCTTTAATAAGTGAATGGATAAATTGGGGTAATGAACTATCAAACCACAAAAAGACATGGAGAATTCTTACATGATTATTACTAAGTAAAAGAAGCCAATCTGGAACGGCCACATACCCACCAACAATGAAGGAGAATATAACTCCCACTCTGTGACATTCTGGAAGAGGTAAAACTAAGAAGAAAATAAAAAGATCAGTGGTTACCAGAGGCTCAGAGTTGAGAGATATTTGGAACACAGGCATATAGAGACTTAAACTACTTTATGTATTATAGTGATGGATATATGTTCTTCTTATGCATTTGTCTAAACCCATAGAATATACAGCACCAACAGTGAATCCTAATATAAGGTATAGACTTTAGTAATTGTGATATGTTAAAGTAGTTCATCAGCTGTAAAAATGTACCACTGTACGGGGATATTGGTAGTAGGGGAAGCTTTGCATGTGTTGAGGCACAGGGAATATGAGAATTCTTTATACTTCCTCTCAATTGTGCTGTGAATCTAAAATTGCTCCAAGAAAAAAAATATACGTTTTAAGTAAAAATCTGAGGTTTTTTTCTAGGATTAAGTTACTTCCAATAATGCACATTTACTATCCTCCCATTTTCTCATTTATTTGGAAAATATTTATATAATAAAATCTACCCCAAGAAACCTTAGAAATGGGGAAGATGAACGGATGATCAAGGAGTGCTACTGTCACTCTTTTTATGGCTGGACTAGTAGTCATCTTTATGTAGCGCTGTGACCACTTATATCATCTCCTCTGATTCGCTCCATATCAGGGTCTCTATTCTTAACCACAGCTATTTAAGCAATATGTTTATTGGGATTTTAGATGATAGATGGACATGTGCTAATATGATGTGTGTGCACAGCTGGGTTTTCTAAAGGCTCCACAGCAAGCGAGTAAGTGGATGTTCAGAGATCTCCAATGCTTTATTTAAGGTTCCCATGCACATTTTGTTTAGCATTACAAATTGACTGTCTAGCAGAATTAGGTAGAGAAAATATATATTGGAGCCATGATGCTTGGTAAATAATCAACTAGCCACACAGGTGCAGAAGATTTCAGATGAGATTATTTTGTAGGGAATATGTATTACTAAAAGATTGTGAGAGGTAAATTCCAGGGATTTCTTGCCATCTCTATAATAATTTTTTTAATGGGATAGATTATCAAACAGCCAACAGTTTTCTAAACTCCTTGCCATTGTTGTGGTATTATCTGTATCACACTTGCCCTGAGAAAATAGAATTTTACCATTTATTCTGATAGTTGTTATGCTTTGAGCAAAATTGGCTTTACTTTCTTGTGTTTGGGGCTAAGTTGCTCCCACAGCAGAGCACCCTAATCATGCACTCTGCACTTTTACCTTGTAGCCTTTGTCACAATCGCCATGACATAATAACTCACATAATTATTCACTTCATGTTCATCACTCGCACTGACTTACAAACTATGTGCAGTCCAGGTCCATGGCACGATCCTAACTTACACCATGTCTGCAGCACTAAGAACATGATTAATTCATATTTTTTCCAATTAAAGGATGGATAGACAGAAGGGAACAGATGATCCTATACCTTCCTCCACTGCTTATTCTTTTGCTTTTTCTAGTACTGTTGTGGTTAGTGGGATCCCTAAAAAAGAGCAGAAGGGACCCAGGTAGCAAGCTTCTCTTCTCCCCTGTAAACCTCTGCTCAGTCCATACTCAATCCCACCCTCTTTGGCTCCGGGTGTCAGATGTCCTGCCACCATGGACATATGCAGATGGAAACATAATTATTCTGAAACTGACAAAGGTTTTAGCACACTGCCAAATTAAAAAAAAATCATTGCTTTCACACATGGCCAAGGTCGCCCTCATACCACTACTCGTGCAGCACACATTCAGACCCTTTGGCAGAGAAAATTTATTGTGTACAACTGTACTATTTTGAGAACATCCTTAACCTTTAGAAGTTGACCTCACATAGGAGAATCGCAACTTCACACAGTTCTCTTCAGTGCCACTGTCAGAGACAGGACCTAGGACAACCAAAATGCAATTCCAACAGAGTTTTATATTTTAGGGTTGGTTTGCTCTGATTATTTTAAAGCAAATAACTCACCACAGAAAGCAGGGCCATAAAACAAGTCATTAGATATATAAACATATATTATACATATCTAATATATGATATAATATACATTCTGGATTTTTCTTATACAGAAATTCAAAACACAGCCGGGCGTGGTGGCGCATGCTTGTAATCCCAGTACTTTGTGAGGCGAAGACCGGAGGATCCGGGTTTGCAGCCAGCCTCAGCTCACTCTCTCTCTCTCTCTCTCTCTCTCCCTGTCTCTCTCTCCCTCTCTACTTAGTGAGGCCCTCCACAACTTCGTGAGACCCGGTTTCAAAATAAAATATAAAAAAATAGGGCCGGGGGCGTAGTGCGGAGGTAGAACATCCCTGTGTTCAATCCCCAGTACCGCAAAAAAAAAAAAAAAGAAATTCAAAACACAGAGTGCAGTCATAAAACAAGTCATTATATGTAAATATATAATATAATATATAAAATATATAATATATAATATATTTCATACTAAGTGAAGGGTGGAGGCAGTATGGCAGAAGAAGCAGAGACTTTAGCAAACCAGGTGAAATAGATTAAAATGAAACTTAACCACTGTTTAAGGAATTACATGTTCAAAGTCAGATTACGATAATAATATTGAACATCAGTGAAAACAGTAATCAAATCTGATGATGGAATGTAGACTCAAAAATATCTAAAGATTCAAAAATTAAGGCAAAAAATTCCTAATAGGATGTAAGTGCAATGTTGAATGATAAAGAAAATTCCATATCCTATTATGATTTGTTGATTTAAACATTATAACAAGCCAGTGTGGTGGTGTACTCCTGTAATCCCAGTACTTGGGAGGCTGAGACAGGAGAATCACAGGTTCAAGGCCAGCCTCAACTGGCCTTAGGGAGACTCTCAGTAACCTAATGAGATCCTATTTCAAAACAAAAAAAATTTAAAAAAGGGGGGGGGTGGAGGTGTAGCTCTGAGGTAGAATGTCCCTGGGCTCAGTCTCCAGTACCACAAAAACAAAAACAAATAAAATTTTCTAAGACATAGAAGAGAGATGGGCGTGGTGGTGCACGCTTGTAATCCTGGTACTTGGGAGGCTGAGACAGGAGGATCCAGGTTCGCGGCCAGCCTCAGCTACTTAGTGAGGCCCTCCGCAACTTAGTGAGACCCTGTTTCAAAATAAAGAATAAAAAATAGGGCTGGGGTGGAGCTCGGAGGTAGAATGCCCCTGGGTTCAACCCCCATACCGAAAAAAAAAAGACATAGAAGAGGAACAAGAAAATAGGTGTGGTTAAGTGCAATTGTAAAGTCAACATCTGGGTCTTTATCCTCTACCTTAACTACTGCAGCAACTGCCGAACTGACTCTCCCCCTGCCCAGTCTCTCCCAGGAGTCCACTGGGCTCCTTCCCTGACTCTTCTTTTAGGTCATCTTCTCCTTTTCACACAGTCATTATCATGTAGGGCACAGTTGCATGCCAAGTGTTTTCCATGAGGCCTTCTCTGATAACCAACTGTAAGCATTATCTGTCTCCTCTGAAGGGCCGTAAAACTTTATCAGCACCTCTCTTATTTATGGCTCAGAACTTTACATTTTCTATTTTAATGACTAAAGCACATTTTTAAAATGTCCTTACTTGTCTATAAACTTGAGGGTGAAATTTCTCTTTGACCGTACATTCTGAAGAGGTTATTAAAAATATCCAGCACAGCACATAGCAAGTACTCTGTTGATGAAGGTACATAGTGCATGATTTTTCAAGAATAGATTTTGCCCAGAGAGCCACCATCTTTCTTTTGTCTCCCCAATTTCCCTTCTCTGCTTTTCTAACTTTGACTCTGAGGCCCCACTCAACACTTGGCTCTTTTGTGACGCTTTCCATACACCTCCAAGTTTAAATTGTCTCTTTGCTGACTTACACATGCACTCATCATCTAAAAGGTTGGTGTCACTGTGTCAGGTGTCATAGTCCTGTGAGCTACCTCCTGTGGTAAGTCATCATCTCCATGTCTATCTATCCTGTTCACCCCATTCAAGATGGGAAACTCTGAAAGCAGAGATCACATTTTACACATTTTGGTACTCATTGTCATTCAGTACTTATTAGTTATACTTAGAAGTTACCGTCAGCCCCAGAGCAGTGCTTCACATTTATTGTTTCTATTTTGTTTCTGAGCTATCCTAAGCATTTGGCACATAGTAAGGTGTTTGATAATGAGTTGGTAAATGCAGGTGAATAGATGATCAGTAAAAGTTGATTTGAATAATTCTGCATAAAAAATTGAGTTTTTTGGCAGGAGCTTCCAGGAGCTGATTTCTTGGCTGCAAAAAAAGTAGAAAGTAATGTTCAGTCCTGGCACACCTGCGCAGCCACAAGCAGGTTAACTGGGCTATTCATGTAGGCATGTTCTCCATGATCCTCATTTCACTTCATCTTAGGCATGGCTCCTCTAGCAGCCGCCAGCCAGATTGGAATGGCCTCTTCTTGGAAAAATGCTCAGTCCTTAATGATTTGGACCAATTGGGCCATTTCCCCTGCAGCCAATTGGTTTTTCTCTGGTTGTTCTGAATAACTTTATACAATGTGCTCCCTCCTCAGAAATTCCATTCTTCATGAGATAATTTCCAAAGTGTATTTTAGTTCCCTTGAATTAAGGTGAATTGCTAAGTCTCCATTCACTTATCATTAATAAACATAGGGTCATTTACCTGATCATGGAGGTGTTGGTTAAACCGGAGTGTTTTGAGTTCATGCAGCCAGATGTAATGGTATTGTGTCACATGAAAGCTAAGTGTAGAACACTGATCTGCATTTCTCTCTTTGCTGTTGGAACTCTAACCTTACAAGGTCCTCCTCTCTTCTTTTCATCCCTTGTGTCTATTGACAGCTCTTTAATAAAGGCACCCCACTACTTGCTGATGATATAATGGGGGACATGTTAGAAATATTTACCGGCCTAATGGAAATTACTCTTTAGAGGAGATTCAGACATTCAGTTACTGATTTTTGCTATTTTGATTCCAATTGTTTTAAATGCAGGCAAGAAGAGGGGGAGCTAAGGGAGCTGAAAGGAATTCATTCTAGCGTGGTGAGAAAGGTGCTGTGGGGTTTGGCAGTCTGAAAAGGATCATCTGGGAAAATGGTTTTAAGTTTGAATCATGAAGAACTAGTAGGAGTAAGCAAGAAAAGGGGGAGTATAAGGGAGGAAGGGAAATATTGTAGGCAGAAGAAAGCAAGTAGAAATGGTCCCCAAGCAAGTACGCATGATCCCCGACTTGCAATGGTTCAACTTTTGTGAAGCAAAAGTGATACACATTTTTCAAAATTTGAATTTTGATCTTTTCCTAGGCCAGAACTATCTAGTACGATATTCTCTTGGGATGTTGGGCAGTGGCAGTAAGCCAAAGCTCTCAGTCAACCACAGGATCAGTAGTATCACAAAGGTAAACAACTGATACTTTATGGTATATCGTGTTGCTAAGCTATGATGTTCAGTAGGTGAGGTGTATTAAATGCATTTTCAACTTATGATGGGTTTATTGGAAAGTAAACCCATTGTAAATGGAGGGGCATCTTTATATGATCTGGGTGGTACTTTCACTGGCCCCTCCTATTATACACTCATCAGTTAATGAGAGTGAAAATTCCTCTTATTAAATTAGTAGGTTGGCTTAAAGAGGCATTTGAGTCACTATGAGAAATATGTTAGTATACTAATTTAAACTTTTATACATTTTTATTAAAGGCTGAATTTTCTTCCTTGACTTAAAAAAACAGCATGTTGAGCCCTGGTCATCAGAGTAAATTGAAAGTCTCTCTCTACTCACTGATTTGGAGTGGAAGCAGGCTAATGAAGTCCTTTTATTTATCCTTAGAGTTCTGTCAGGGTCAAGTTAAATGGAAAACTTTTACTCTGCGAGTTTCCCAAATATTTAGTAGTTCCTATCCTCAATAAAATATGCATTACTAGTAATTTTCATATTGGTAATTTTTAATCAACTGTCAGATCGATGGATTTTAGAATAGTTTTTCAAAATATCTAGCTTCTAGGTTGATTGAAATTTCAGTATATAAATCATAGGAATTGAAATATAATCTTTGAGAGTCAGATTAAAGGGCATTAAAATGTATAAACTGACAGGGGAAGCAGCTTGCACTACAGTTAATGAAATGAAAGTAATTTAGTTGAAAAGAAATAAAATGATTGCAAATCGAAGATTATTATTCTATGGTAATCCTTCCATATTTGACATTGAATAAAGCAGGGTTATTGGATTTTTATTCATGTTATGATTTGGTCGCTTTCTAGAAGAGTGAAAATTTTATGTAACTCTGAAACATGGAATTATTTTGAAGTATATAAGTGTATATATAGATATGTATTATATATATAGTCATTACTACAGCTAATCCTAGCGAAAAATATTCTTCAGCCAAAGGGGATGAGAAATTTCAAAAACTATTACATGTTCACTCTTTCAGCCCATAAAACTAAGTGAGTTCAATAGATTAAAATTTGTTTAAGTCACAATTGTCTGATTAGTGGCTTTTCTCTTTCAGTCAGATCATGCAGGATATCTTCATCTCTTTCAATCAGTGGTCAGGTGAAGGCTCTCTAACAGACAGCTGCACCACTCTTCAGTCCTGCCACTTTTGGTAGCATTTATTTTTAACTATTCTAACTCCACAATTCCTGCTTTGGGTGTGGAGATAAGAATGATCAGCTTTTAGGGAACATCATCTGACTGTCACTTCCATGCCTAAAAACATTTCAGGGTTTTGCATTGCTTTTATCAGAGTTTCCCAAGCTTTATTGAACATCAAAACCACCTGGAAGGGTTTGGAAGTCATGGATTACTGGGCCCTGCCCTAGAGTTTCTCATTCAGTAGGTCTGGGGTAGCCGACATACTTTGAAAATACTGACCTGTAGGATAAACACTGAGATTCATATTATGTCCTACAGAACTCTTCATAACTTAACGGCAGCAGAGGTCACTAGTCAATGTTGTGAACTCCGGAATCAAACACAAGTTCAAAGCTCTTTCACTTACTATGTGACCATGATCAAATTATTTCATACGAAAAATTGAGACAATAATAACATCTCCTTCTTACAATTGTTAATGAATATTGTACGAGATACTACATTAAAAAACAGGTAGATGCCAGATGAATATCAGCTTGTTATGATTATGCCCCTTTCTCTTAGTCTTAGTTGGCTATCTTAGGGCAAACAATACCAGACTTATTCCAGACCATAGTTACATCATGGTTTTCCCCTCCTCAGGGCCTTCAAATGTCCAGTTTCTTAATAGAGTTTCTACCCCTTTTCTATATCATTCCCCTCTTCATCTAGCTAATTCCTATTCATTCTTGAGATCTTAGCTTTTATGTCACTTTTCCAAGATGCCCAGCCCAGATATGTTTCACCATTGAAACACTGTTGTCTATGTACTTCTTGTTTTCATCTGTCTTCTCTACGGGACTATAAACTCATGGGAGCAGAATCCATCTGTTCTTTGGTACAATCCCTACACCTGGTAGTTACTTAGTAAATATCTGCTCAATACAGGAATGAATAAACCTTCATACTTTCTTTTGGGACTCTGATCTGGGTTCACAAAGAAAACCTATAGAGAAATCTTTGCTCCTCTACTAGAAAAATGTGTCCAGATGAGAGATCTAAATTTTATTTTTAATTATTGTTTCATATTGAAGAGAGAACTGGTGACAGTTGATACCTACCACCTTTGGGAAGTTTTAAATATTGGAGGTATACCTCAAGTCACATTGTATTCATATAGGGGTTTCAATTTCTTATATATTTATGTATATATGTATATGTATATGTATATAATTCTATTATTGTTTAAATCATTAAAATGATAAAGAAGGTTAAGAAGTGGTGAAGAAGTTATGAAAGGCTCTGGGAAACATATACCAACATGAGAATATTTTAGCAACTTGATATGACTATTTTATATAGCCAACATAGTACAGTGGTTAATAGTATAGATATAAAGATGCAATACTGCTTTCATGATTTATTATTAGCTTGGCCAACATCCTTGGCTTTCTGAGACCAGATTCTTTCTCTTTAAAATGGGTATAATAGTAGTTACCAAGTACAAGTATTACAATTGAGATAAAGTATGCAAAGCACTTAGCATTTACTTCTGAGATCCAGAGGAGATAGATTTTTAGCTATTTGTTGCTTCCTGAAATGGCAATTATGCCTTTCTTCTCCTGAACATTCAGTCAAAAGTCAATAGCACATACAAATGTAGTCACTTGACTTTGTGAAAAGAGAAAGAAAAAGAATGTAATGATAGAGGCAAAAATGGCAACCAGACAGTAAAAACCAAGTCAGTAGCTGGCCCAGAATAAGGGTTCCAGTGTTGAACCAAATTGGATGTTCTTTTACTTTTAAGATTCATAAAGTGCAAGCTACTGGGGAACTGTCTAAGTTGGTATTTAACAGTAAGCCATTTTCATCATAAGGTGGGAAGTCTTGAGACAACCAATCAAGAAAGATTGCAGTCAAGTATAGAGGTTGGAGCAGTGTAGGTTATTGCTTTCTCAAGGGAGAAATTATTTGACATATGCTGCCACCATTTTAGTTGCTAGGACCAAATCTAAGATGCTAAAAAACTGTTAGGAATCACAATATGTGAGACAACTTTCACTGATAAATCCATAACTAAAGAGTCTTCATAGTGTATGCATAGTCTACATTAGCAGAAGTTCTTGATGCCACTTGGTGATTTAAGAGGGCAATATTGACACGATGGGATTCTACAGTCGCTTGTCTAAAATGGCATTGAGGTGGAAGTGACTCTTTTAATATTAGTCATCTGGTGGTCATTGTAGAGAAGTCTTGACAAGGCCTTTAAATTCCAAGAATTAGATCTCTGTTCAGAAAGAAACCTGAAATTTCATGATGTGGTTCCAACCATTGTTATAATTTATTTGGAAACTTAAGATGCTGGTCACTGAAACTCGGCGCAGAGTGGTATTGCTAATAACAGAAATCCATGATCCAAATGAATCTCACAAGTTCAACTTCTCACTTTTCAAGCCTTGGAGAAAACAAGCCCTTTATCCCTTTTGGGCTAGTAAGAATAACCAAACCATAAAAGGGTTTTCAGATTTCTTTTTAAGTTGTAATCATTGTGAATTCCCTTTCTGGTTCACAAAGGTGATTATTAGAGACAGACCTTTTCTGCCCTTCAAGTTAAACTGACTTCTCTTCAAAATAAATTAATTAAAATTCTGTCACTGTATATCTCTGAATTTTCTTCTCCTCCAGATACATTCTATACACAAACACAAATGGATTAATATTTTATTTCTAATTAAAAATAACTGCAAAAGAGTGTCAAATCATGTCACAATGGACATATATCAGCAATGTGTTTCAACTAGAACTCTAGGGAAGAAATATCTCAAATTATATGCATGAATATTCAATAAGCCTATGAATCTTTCAGTCAGAAGTTAATGTTCAGAAAGGAGGATAGGTACACAAGTAAGAAAATAAATAAAATGAACTTCTAGATTACTGTCAGAGCCATAGGATGGGTATTAGTCTATACATATACATAATCTAAGTATCCAGTTAAAAAAAGATACAATTCAATTCTTTGTCTATATAATATTTAGCAATGTTTATGATTTTCCCTTTCATCAGACACAGAAGCATCTAGTTACTTAAATATGTGCAATATTGTAAAAAAGACCCAATATGGGAGAATCATGTCTATTATTAGAAGAAGGTATTTCATTTCCCAAAACTATTTGTGAAGAAAGTTATTTATTTGTGCCCAGTGATAATACAGAAATGGCTCTTAGTACTTGTTTTGAGAGAAACAAAAGCTTTCCCAAATTATAGCTAGAAATATATATTTAACCTACAAATTTGGAGTAGCATATTTTTAATGCCTAGAAATACCATTGGAAAATGGACAAGAAAGAAGGAGATTTTAGATAAATAGAAGAGAAATCATAGGAGACTAAGATTTATATACTGCAGCCTCAAGAATAGCTTTAATTTTTACAAAGTACTGTTGTCTCTAACTCTCTTTGGTAAATTCTTTAAAATAAAGAATATGTAGATTTGCCAGGCATGGTGGCTCACTCCTGCAATCCCAGTACTTGGGAGGCTGAGACAGGAGTAACACAGGTTCAAGACCAGCCTCAGCAACTTAGTGAAACCTTGTTTCAAAACAGAAAATAAAAAATAGGACTGGGGGTATAGCTTGGAGGTAGAATGCGTCTGGTTCAATCCTCAGTAAAACACACACACACACACACACACACACACACACACACACACAGTAGATTTAAGTTTCATGGTTTCTGATCTTTGTCTGGACAACAGATCTGCTATAAAAGGCTCTAGAAAAAGCACAGGGTATTTTATCAAAAGACTTGAAAAGGCCTCCAAGAATTTTAAAACAAAAAGTCGACATTCCCAAGTCTAGTACCTATCACATTGTGTATAAATTGACATTGAAACTTACTTGAAAGCCATGATTTTTTACATTAAAACTCTATAACTTACTCATTTCATAATTGAAAGCTTGTACCCTTTGACCAACATCTCTACATGTCTTCTACCCCTCGGCCCCTGGCAGCACAGTTCTGCTCTGCTTTCATAAGTTTGACTACGTTTAGAATCCACATATAAGTGAGGTTATAGGGCATTTGTCTTTCTGTGTCTGGTTCATTTCACTTAGCTTAATGCCCTCAAGGCTCATGCTGTCACTAATGGCACGATTACCCTCTCTTTTTATGACTGAATAATATCCCCTTGTGTGTGCGTGTGCATGTGTGTGTGTTCACATATATTCCATATTTTCTTTATAGTAGCTATAACTAATAATATTGCATTACTTATTTGAAATTTCATATGAAAACAGATTTTAAATGTCCTAACCCATAGGTATGCATATACCCACACATACACACAAATGGTAACTATGGGTGATGACAGATGTATTAATTAATAGTATATGCATATCAAACCATCTCATACACCTTGAATATATACAACTTTTGTTTTCAATTAAACATTTTTAAATTAAAAAATAGGAGAAGAGAAGAGGATCCTTTTGGAAGAAAAAAATCCATGATTTCAATAGAGAAAAGTTTGGATGCTGATTTATTTTATAAGATTGCCATCCTACCCATGTTTCTGGAATTCACATAATGAAATACAAAAATGAATACAACTGAAAATGAGATTGGCCATGAAGACTATGTCAAGAGTAGACTAGTAACCTTTACAAAGCTTCACGAAAGGTTTACATTCAATCAACAAAAACGGTGGCTTTGTTCACTCTTGTTCTCATCTGTGCAAATTTTTTTTTCCAAAGACTAGAATGTTAGCAACTGCTTCGCAAACTATAGTTCATGAAAGAACAAAAACTGTGGATCAGAATCTCTCACTGAGATTCTTTTTTAATTCAATAGGAGCCCTCTCAAGTAAATGATATTTATAATAAAAGATTCTACATCTTTACAAATTAACTTATATGCTTTCAGGATATGGTTATCACTGCATTAAAAATTTTAGTCATGAGATAGGTTGACCCTGTCAGATTTTTTTTTTATTGTTCTGTATTTACAATAATGATGTAGAATCAGAGAAAAGGATGTCAAGTTGGAGTATCCAAGGTATTTAAACAAAAGAACATGTCTGTGGTAGAATCAAAGCTTAGACAATAGTAGTTATTTTTTATTTGATTGTAAAAAGAAAATATGTTCTAAGACATTGAGTAATACCTATGTCAATCGGAAATAGGAAATGGCAAAAGGTCAAATTCATGTATCTGCATAAACCACTTGGGTTCTTATTCACACACCAGGTATGCAATGAAAGAAATATTGCCTCTTCAAAAAGGACTGCTAGGCTTATCAGTTTGCAGAAAGGACAATGTGGAATAGCTCACATGGGTTTAGAGAGGCAGCTATATACAGGATAAAAAAAATAGAAGCAAAATAGTTTATCATTTTACTTAAGAATTATTGTCTGGTTGGTTTCCATTTATGTGGTTGCAATCATGTCAAACAAAAGCCTGTCCCGTGGGTTTCCATTCCACCATCAAGAACTGACAAAATGGAATCAGCCACAGACAATTGGTTTGGAGGAGAAGGAGAGGGAGAGATGAGCAAAGAGTGGGTACCATTGTTAAGAGAAAAAAAAAAGAGCTTCTTAAGTGAGTGGTATCTCGCTCTCCGATGTTCTCATGCTACTAATCAGGATGTATTTTAGTGTTTTGGAAAGATATTTGGTGGGCAAACTTAATTCCTGGAAATTATTCACCAAATCTTTTATTTTCAAAGTTTCTTTGGTAAAATTTTTCTAGGTACAGTGGTATTTTCTTCCTAATTTCCTGGTGCATGAGGTCTCTCTGTGGGCTCCAGGACTGAGAAGGAGCCTGGCTGATCTGCAAGAACAAGAATTTCCATAGAAAGAAGAAAGTAGCATAGGGCCCAAAAGACTTTTCTATACCAAAGAAAGGAACCATATTACTGTATTAGTCACAATAGGAGGAAAGATCCAAGCTATATGTTGTTAATAATTTTAACTTGCAGCAGTCAAAATGCCGATAAAATAAACCTTAAGAATACTGTTTATACAACAGATTTAAGTGATCTTGAATGTTTTTTTAAACTCCAATTTATCATGAACAAACCCATACTGGGTTCATATGCAATGCATTAATCATCAAGAATATAAAATAAGCTACATAAAAAAATTAAATTAAATCTCAATTTACCAAAACATTAACATGCTAACAACTACCAACTTTGTTAAGTCACAGTGTAGAGATGAAATGAATAAAACACCAGAATCACTATACCAAACAATGTAATTGAAGTCAAAATGCTATTTTTTTGTAGTTCTTTTTAGAGAAAATAACAAGTTGTTTACTTTAATGCAGTGACATTTTATTTTGTGATTAATTTTAAAATAACATTGTAAAAACTACAAACTCATTTTAATTTGACAAGCATTTGGTAATTAATTTTCAAACAATGCTATGGGAACCCAGAAAGCACTCTTCCTTTGACATGTATTTTATAATTTATTTTAAAACAATGCTGCACAAATCTGCAAAGGCATAATTCATTTGGGAGTTCATTAATTATGCAAATGAGTTGCAATTAACAAATCTGTTCCAAGGATGACATTTGCATAATAATGAACTTCATGTTTGTGACATTATTTAATAAGATACCTTTGTGCATTTTTAAACAAAACACTCCTGTGAATACTATATGATGAGTTGGGGTTGAAAACGGACATCTAGTCAATGAGATTCAAAACCGTATGCAGAAAAGTGTTGTTAAAATAAACAGAATTATATATAATTCAAATAATAAATATGGATATTCTTTTTAGAACACAGGGGTTTGATTAATCTCAGCTTCCCTAAATAGCATAAGACTTTAATTTACATTTATAAAGACCAATATACAAATTAGACTAAAGCAAAATGAAACCAGCAAAACTATTAACTTCCATTTAATATTTAAAGTGAAGGTAGGTCATACACTATATACACAAATCCCAAAACATAAACCTTTTATTAGAAAGGAAATGTAACATTGAATCAAAAGACAACTTTTTTTCTCAAGGTTATGGCAGGATGAGCACAAAACATTTATTTACTCAATCAGTAATTATTTATTGAACATCTACAATGGGTCTAAACTGTGCTCAAGTGAGGGCAAAAAAAAAGATAGGATGTATTTCTACCCTCAAGTGGCATGAGGTCTAATGAGAGACACAGACATAGAAACACTAAGATTCAGTGAAAGTTATGAGAGAGAAAAGTAAAGTGTTCTAGGAGTATAAAAGGGCTAGCATAATTCATTCAGTTGAGTGGAGTTGGAAAAATGTCAAAGAAAGGAACAACATGTCTTGAAGGGTAGGAAGGAGGTAACCATTGAGCAAGAAGGTGAAGTGGGTTTGAGAAATAGGAAAATGCATGTGCAGAGTCATGGAGTAGCAATGATGGAGACGTGTTTGAGAAAAATAAGAAGGTCACTTTGACTCGAAGTAGAGAAAGGGGTTGGGGAAAATGCTTTTGAAGCAAAACTGTCAAGAGTCTTAGAGATCCAGCTTTAAATTTTAGAAAAATAATGAGAACAGTGTTATAGTCGATGGCTTAGAAGGCAATAGGTAAATTTCTCTGCAGTTCATCAGTTTCAAGCAGGGTTTCAATTAACCAGTGATACGTATCTTGAATATAGGATGTGATCAGGTGGGTTTATGAGCCAAGTATTTGCCATCCTAAATCCACGTGACTCTCTGATAACCATAAATAAGATCCTATGATTCTATTACACGTCTTCCCTATTTGCTCTGTGTTTGTGCTTTTAGCCTCTCTGGTCACATCTCAGCTTGAAACCAAAAATCCCCTAGGAACGACTCCACACCTCACTTTACCCACTTTCTGAAGCTAGTGGGATCTTCCAAAGCCAGTCTTACCTACCCTCCACTTAAGCCTTCAAAACTATAGCCTACTGTCTTGAAAATAAACAAAAACATGTACAACAGCGAATACTGCAAAGCCCAACAGCCCCAGCCAAGGAAACAGTCCCTTTAAATGCATTCCTTGCCAAGTTTCTTCCCAGAATCCCATGATGGGAAGAATGGTGGAAAGAAACAAAAGAAATGTTCATGATACTAAAATTGAACAGCCCTACTCCAACCCAAGGGGCAGGTTTTGCCTTTGGTTTGGTTTTATTTTTTGTTTCTGTGTTTGTTTTTTTTGCATAAAGACATCAGTTTCTTCAGCTGCAATTTTAATTTTAATATGATTTTATTTTCTATTTCTTCAGTGGTAAGTTCCTGCTAATAGGCAGCAAGTCTTGTTATCTAGCCCACAAAAAAAAAAAAAAAATATGGAGATGCTCTTTACTGGTTCTTGGCCATCCAGCATCTATTCTCCATTCTTGTCTGGACTCTGTTTTCTTTGGGGAATTCTCTCTTCTCCATCACTTGCTGTTCTGGTGGACTGGCAAAGCCAGGTATGCCCCTCTCTGTTCTTTCAACTGGATTTTATTAGGCCTTGACCCCCAAATCCAGGCAATTAAACACCCTCTCCCCTACTTCAAATCCTGGTCAGAGTGCTGCAAAGACAGAAGAAACAGTAAAACTTCATTTCCTTTTGTGGAAGCAGGACAAGGGACCTGCTTGTTTCAAATCCAGTTCAGTAGCTACCTGTCAAATCCCCTGGGCTCCTTCATAATCCTTCCATAAAGTTCCCTTTTGCTGTCATTATTGGAGAATTCTGAGACAACAAAGAATCACAAAATGTTCATATTAACTCTCCAAAAAATCAAAACACTTTCTGTTGGGTAGAAATAATCATAATTTCTACTCTGATATAAGAAAACCATCTAAGGAAAATGTTACTTTGAATAAATAAAGTATAAACAAAGGACTCCAGGTAAGTCTCTGTAGCATCAGGGTAGTTTGGAATAACTGCATCAATCCCGGATCCCCAGTAACTGGAAGCAGTGGCCCAAAGCCCTTTAGAAGCTTGTGGGGATACTAGGAAACCAACTTGCCTGCTTCCTCCACCCTCAAACCATCTTCCCAACCTAGCCCTACCCCTTGCCTTCAAGATGAATAGGGAGAACTGGGCGTGGTGGCACATGCTTGTAATCCCAGTACTTGGGAGGCTGAGATCTGAGGATCGAGGATCGAGGTTCGCAGCCAGCCTCAGCTACTCTGTGAGGCCCTCTGCAACTTAGTGAGACCCTGTTTCAAAATAAAGAATAAAAAATAGGGCTGGGGGTGTAGCCCCGAGGTAGAATGCCCCTGGGTTCAATCCCCGGTACTGACAAAAAAAAAAAAAAGAAGAAGAATAGGCAAACAAATCTATATATTGTATAATCTTGAAAGTAGAAATGGGTAACCCGGATAGACAGTAACAATCCTCAGGTTGAAAATAGATTCGCCTCCCTATCAGCCACAAACCCCTGAACATCAGGGCCATTATATCTGCCCAGGGCAAGTATCTGGCTTAAAATGTCTTCCAGCTGTCTCTACCATGCACCAGATTTAAAGTGTGAAAAGAACAAAAATAATTTTTAGAAATTGGAGCAGCATGGTAATTGCATTGGTTATCATGATTAAAGTAGCAATTATATTTGTTTATATTTGATCCTGGCAAGAACTGTATGATTTTATACAAAATAGGATGTAGAATAATAACTTTCATCAAACACCTAGATATTTTGAAATATTTGAATACTAGGCACTGTGATGAAATATCATGTAAAGAACTGTCGAGAAAGGAAAAAAAGAAAACATTATTGAGCAAAGGAAAATATTTAGGGCAAATACTGTCCCCACACATGTTATATTAGATTGTAAGTGTGGAAGGTGGAAACACCTTACAGCACATCTGTTTGTACAATGATGCCATTCAAACTGTAGACCAGGCTTTGAGATCCTTTTGTTCAGTGTGTATGTTTCCCGAATCCTCACACAGCATCCCCATACACTCGGGATCTGTCACTGCACTTCTCTCCATGAGCCCATGAAGATGGGGCAGTGACCGTCCTTTTCCCCAGCAAGTATCCCAGCCATAATCTACTTTAAAGCATTTCCTTCCGTGTCCCTTTCCTCTTTTGAAACCCAGTTGCCAGAAATGGCCAGTTGTCTGGAAATAGACCAGGCTGCTATCAACAGGCATTTTATAATGGATATCTGAAAACTTCATAGAGGCCGGGCATGGTGGCGCACGCTTGTAATCCCAGTACTTTTGGAGGCGGAGACCGGAGGATCCCGGTTCGCGGCCAGCCTCAGCTCTCCCTTTCTCTCTCTCTCTCTCTCTCTCTCTCTCTCTCTCTCCCCCTAGTGAGGCCCTCCGCAACTTCGTGAGACCCGGTCTCAAAATAAAGCATAAAAAATACGGCCGGGGGTGTAGCACGGAGGTAGAACGCACCTGCGTTCAATCCCCGGTACCGCAAAAAAAAATAATAATAAAAGTGAAAACTTCATAGAGCATAAACATTCTCTCTGGTTAGACTTTATTCACATGTGAAACCAAATAAGGTTTAGTCCTGGATGTTATTAAATACAAATTCACTTAAAAAATAAAGTTGATGAACTTCAAAGTTGATCGTTCACATCAGCAATTCTCATTCCTATCTGAACATTATACACACCTGGGGTATGTTTTAGAAATATCATTTTCCCATCCCCACCCACCCAAGGTAGAATTTGACCATTAGTGCTTTCTGAAAGCCTCTCATGTGATTCTCATGTGGAACTGGTGTACGGAAACACAGACTAGGTCACAGAGAAGGTGTTGAAACACTGCTGCAGCATAGACTCTTCTAGCCCACCTGATGCTTTCTTTTCCCACTGTTTGTTAAGAAGTTAGGAGGTATTCTGCCAGTAATGATCCCAGGATCTTCCTTCCTTTTTCCCTTTTATCTCTCCTTGGTGGCTCTTATCTTCAAAATGTGTTAATTATACAGAAGAATGCATTGTTCTTAATGTTTGCCAGTTCCAGTGCAAATATGTATATATGTATATACGTGTACATACACACATTTTAAGTGATGCTGCTTTATTTTAGTCCAAATAAATTACTTCTTTCATCTATACTGCATCATTTAGCTAAAATATACTTTTATGTTACTTTTATATTAATGGAAAAGAGCTAGCAATAAACAAACAAGAGAAACAGAAAAGGTAATAATTAAAATTTATCAATATGTAATCCCAGGAACATTATTATTTGTGTGTGTGTGTGTGTGTGTGTGTGTGTGTTGTACTAGGCATTAAACTCAGGGGCATTCTACCTCCAAGTTACACCCCCAGCCCTATTTTATTTTTATTCTGAAACAGGGTCTTACTAGGTTGATGAGTCTCACTACTTGCTGTGGCTGTCCTTGAACCTCCAATCCTCCTGTCTCAGCCTCCCAAGTACTGGGATTACAGGCATGCACCACCATACCAGGCTGAAACATTATTTTCTAACCTACAAAGCACTGGCTTGCTTATATGAAGCAATTCTCGACCATCACAAAGTGATCTCTCGTGTCTCCAAATTCCTGTCAGTGATTCCTGGCCTCCTCTACACTGTCACTTAGGGCTTTCACAGTCAGACATTGAGTGGATTGTGGTCAACTGAAGCCTCAACTGGTTAGACATCCAAGATGGCTCTCTGATAGGGCTGGCAAGGAATTTTCAGCAGTCTTTACTTCTTCGTACTGTGTTTCCTTACAATACAGCAGTAATCGATTGTGTGAAGCTGCCAGGATAATGTTCATTAAATGATACTGATTGTCTGCTTTCTGTGTGCCAGATTGTATTTTAGGTGAGCTAAATACACTCCTGGCCCTCCATAAATTTCCCTTTGAGAGGGGAAGAAAAAAAACTTAAGATATTTGTAGAGTTATAAATAATGAAAGCTGGCAACTATGGAAATGCCCAGGAAGAGCATGGGAATAGGGAGCCACACAAGGCTTCCACGAAGAGATACCATTGAGTCTGAGACAGGGAAGTCGTATAAGTCCCAGTCCCTTTAAAAGAGGCAAAAGAGCTTCAGGAAGAGGAAATAGCATGTGTCAGGCTGAAAGGTGAGAGAGCACACGGTCCATTGGAGAAACTAGACATACCTCAGTATGGCGGGAACAATCTAGATATTCGACTCTCTAAGAGAGGTGGGTGACAACATTCACAGTCGCTCTTTGCAGTGCCCCCTGTGTGGAGGCACGTTTCCCCTCCTGTTGAGGTTAGTTTGGGTCATGGTTCTTGCTTTTCCTAAAGAAAGGCAAGCAGAAGTAACATGTACCCATGTTTATGGGATTTTTTAAAAGCCCATCGGTGGTTCGCTATTACCTATTCTCACTGCTGAGGGAGTGGTCATGTCCTAGAGAGGGACTTCTTCATCAGCTTGAGTCCTGAGTGCTGCTCACACACCCCCAAAACCCCCGCTGACCCACAGTGCACAAGAAGTAAGAGTGAAAAACAAACACTTAATGGTGTGGGCTTCTGACATTCGGAGGTTTTTTTCCCTGTACATAAGCTACAATATCCTGACCAATACACGGAGCATATCTAATTTAAATGGTCTATTACTCTATGTATATTTTGATAGTGTTCCATGCAAAGTAAATAGAGGTAGCAACAACAACAACAACAAAGAATGGAGGAAAAGCTATCATTTTCTGCTGCATTATTATTTTATCTTTAGCAACATAATAAGAGTGCCATCTTACATTTCCCAGATCTGAAGAGGCTTTATCTTTCAGGATCCTCACACAGTCTTCCTGGGTTGCTTCACCATCAGTACGTGCTCTTATTGTCTTACTCAAGAAGTCACTGAAGAGAATCTGGGAGACCGCGCTCAGTTATTGGTTGGCCCGCCATAGGGATATGACGCTTTATATGTTGCTACGTGCTGCCCATTCGCCTGTACTCTCCCGTCACCCCCATTAAAGGCAGTGACGGTGAGTCTGGGGAGCTGTTTTTCTAAGCTGGTAGTTCCCTAGGGCTCTGTGACTAAATCTGTTAAGACTGAAAGCTGGGCGTGGTGGCACACACTTGTAATTCCAGTACTTGGGAGACTGAGACAGGAGGATCGCAGGTTCAAAGTCAGCCTCAGCAACTTAGTGAAGCTCTCAGCAACTTAGCAAGACCCTGTTTCCAAATAAAAAATTAAAATATGGCTGGGGGTGTAGCTCAGAGGTAGAATACCCCTGGGTTCAATCCCCAGTACTGCGAAAAAAAAAAAAATCTGTTAAGACTGGACCAGACACATTTGAGTCTGTGGAGTTTCCATCTTATGTGAAGAGTATTGATGGTAAAGGCATAAAAATGGAAATATATTATTCTAATGAGAGAAAATGCTTAGAGATGGCTCAATCCTTCACTCAGTGGTAATATGACATAATGATTAAGATCATAGTCTTTGGACTGGGGTTCAGTTCTGTCACTTAAAAGTAGCTCTCTAAAATTCTCAAATTCCTTATTCATATAACAGGGCTATTAATGGTATGTATATGTGCATATATATGAACATATAAACATGTACATCCACATACATACTGAGGTGTGGAACAGGCGGTATAATTAAATGAAAACTGTGTAAAAAGAACCTTGAACAGTGACTGATGATGTTTTCATTAGGTGGTAACAGTGTCATCATTGTCATTATGTCCTGTCAAATTTGATCCAAGCTGACCAAATTCTACTGCTCATACAGTTTATTAAGAGAGGCACTAAAGGTCATATAGCTCTCCCTAGTAAGCGCAAAACTGAAATAAAATTCCTCCTCCTACCTCCTGAGATTACATTCATATAGTAGAAAACCCTTAATAATAGGGACTTTTAAAAAGTTAACAATTTTTTTTGTTTCATATCTAAGAAATCTGGAGTTAGGCACTCCAAGACAGTATGCCAGCAACACAGTTATCAGGAATCCGCACAATCCTTTTCCTTTTTTGGCTCCCATTCCATCCTTCAAGTTTACCTCGGAGAGAATGAATACTGGAAACCATCAGCATTCTCCAGCCCTTCGCCACACCTGGTAAAGAGGGTAAGGAGTTATATTTGAGCACAGATGCCTGACCTTCTAAAGTACTGATCCTGTGTCCAGATGTGGGCCTCTTGCTTCCCCTGCATGCAAAACCACTTGTACTAGTTTAATCAATCCAGGAATAAAAGGGTTGTAGAGGAATGTTCATAATATAAAGCAGAGAACCAGAAGACTATGGTTCATAAATCAATGACCCCTTTGTACCCACTAGCCATTCCATAATAGGGGTTTTTTCCTCTATATTGCTCAAAGCATTTGGACTTGTTGACCCTTGACAAGTTATAAATTAGCTCATTCATCCTAAAAAGAAAAAGTGATATCCTTTTTCACATAGTACATTCTAGATATTTTTTATTTTAAATGTAATAAGTTTTCAAAAGAATGTGCTTACTGATATAATTATGTTATCAGCTTATAAAAATTATCCATAGGCTTATGAACACATATTAACTGATATAGTTGTAAAATAACCTCCATGATAATTTTTTCTTAAATATTTACGAGTGCTGAAAATTGAATTTACTTGTCCTTAGTTAAATAAAAATAAGCAAAATGTTTTTTTTTTCATTTTGATTCAAACATATAATCTGAAAACAGGGAGTCCCTTCCAGATTTTTCTTAAAAGATGTTTGATATCAGAAAGAAGCAATAAACCCTTGCTTCTTTTAATTGTTGAGAAAGACTTTTAACTTTTTATTATTTTTTATTTGGCCTGTGTATCTGCCAGCTCTCTTTTGAGGAAGAATTCATTTTGTTTAAATTTGTTATTTGTAATGACCTTGAAGGAGCAATTTTTAGTGATTATGAATTAATAAGTGAGGTATGTTGTGAAAGGGATGTAAAATGAAGAGTAATATACATATTTTTAGTTAATTTATTGTTATAATAATGTTGCAGAATACTACATTTCATATCAACCCAATTAGGACTGAAACAGTAAATCTGAGTGAAATGAAAAAATAAAACAATCTATTAGGCTATCTCCTCAAAATAAAATGATTCTAAAGATCCAAAGTTGGGGAATAATAAAATTATCATCCTACTATTGAAATCAGGTTAATGGGCAAATATGAACAAAGAAGAATTCACATTGAAGAAAACCCCATAAAGAGAGAAGAGATCGAAGAGATCCAGAGTTCAAAAGCCAAAGGCTTTCACTGAAAACAGGGTCCCTTTGCTTCCAGAGGCTCCACTGCCCTCCCTACATTTCCCCAACAAAGAGCTGCTCTCAGATAATTCCACCCCTCTTCTGTGACCCCCTTCCTTCCCCCAAGACTTAATCTGAACTCTCCTTTCAAAAGGAAAACAGTTCCCCAGAATACCCCTCTACCTAAGTATACCAACCAGAAAATTTATAGCACTCATGTTTTGACTTAGAGAATGCACATATTCTTTAAAAAAAAATTCTACTGTGTACTTCGAAAACCATTTGGAATCTCAGTTTTCAATCAAGAGTGATATTGTCTCCCATCCAAGTACTAACCAGGCTAGCCAATCTCAACATCATGTATGGGGAAGATGAGGGAATCAGGAGGGAGCAGGGGGAGGAGCTCACCAAGTGCTGTGTTCATGGATGTCGATGTCACTATCACTCTGAATTACATTATGATGTGAGTCTACAATGCACCAATAAAAGTATATATTAAAATTTGTTTTAAAAAGAGTGATATTGTCAGATGCTTGGAGACAGGTGGACTGTTTTCTGGGTTCTGGGACACCTAACTCTTTACCCTTTTTATTAAAAAAAAAACATATAGTTAATAAAAATTCATTTGAAACTGCACAAGCAGAGCTTGATGTTTTGAATAAATGTAACTCAGGCCCCTTCAGATGTTGACTAGGCCAAAATGAAACATTTTCCAATGAGGATGCAACAAAGGCTGTTCTCAAAAGCCAGAGCGCTTGCACTGCTAAATAGACCATCTAGGACAGCTGTTCAGGTTCAACAGTGAAATAATTAGACATTCCACTCTGCTGCCATTTGATATGAGGTGCCCAGACAAGGTCTCGAAGGCCAGGAAACAAGGGTTGTAACAGAAGACACAACGAGGAAAAGAAGTAGTGTGAATGGAATGAGTAATACTAAATGGAACTAAGACTCTGCACTTGCTTTGCCAAAGATTTATACTCACGCATATCCCAAACCTAAATAAAGTCAGGCCTGGAATGTTGGAACACTTTCGGAGATGAGAACATGTGTGGGGCTGCCAAATGGGTCATTGTTTCTAAAAATGATGTGTCCCAAGATGACAGCAAACTTGTTTTTCAGACAACTGGCATTCATTCGTGTGGCTGCACCAGCACTTCCTCTTTCTTGATTTGTCCAGAATATGTTTTGTTCTGACAAGCCTGGTGTGTGACCCACATGGGTTGCCAGATCGAAGTCTGTGTGTGGCCGCTTGGGGGGGGGTTTCGTCATTTATGAATATCGTTTTCATTGGGTACGTGTTACTGTAATGTTTAGGTAAGGAAGAAGAAAGAGGTCAGGTTGCGCTTTTCATTCAGCAGTCAATTCAGAAACCTCAGAACTCAGAGGCTACAAAGAGTTTCCTCTGAGGCTATAATGAGCCCTTTCTATTTAAGTTGACATGACTAATTTATTGCTTGTATATTTTAGCTATTTTTCCTCATGATTATTCCTTAAAAGGAAGTCTTACCATTGCTTTTGCCCTTGATAAGCACCAGTGAGATTTTGTTTTGCTCTGGCTTGATTCGTTGGCTTCATCAGAGATAATTGAACATGGTTGGGTGTAGAACTACTCATTCTACTCCAAAGACTGATTTCTTGTTGCCATCCTCTATGTCCTGCAGTCCCTCCACTCCTGCTCTTATCCCAGCTGGCTGCCTTTCTGTGTTCCTGTCCCGATTACAGGATTCAGCATTAACACCAAGTAAAAGTCATCCTCTAGCCTATCTATTCTACCCCCACATGTAATCAATCACCAAGTCTTGACAGGTCTGCTTCGGGATACCTTCAAAGTCTGTTGCTTCTTATCCTTTCTCATCATCTTTTTGTGAAGCTATTGAAATAACTTTCCCACTGGCTTTTCTATTATGATTCTTCCCTGTACCCCACAAATGGCTGCCCTGGGCAATACCAGTAGTTGTTTCTCTGCTTAAAGGCTTCCCTTGGTCCCAGTTGCCTGTAGAATAGACTCTGCAGACACTAGTATGGCACCGAGGCCACTTCTCACCATACCTCAGATAACCTCTCCAGCCTGCCCTGCTGCTACATCCTCCCATGCCCTCTGCTTCCAGCTACTGATCAACCATCTCACCAAGTCTTCCAGCAACATTCTTTGAGGATGATTTTTAGCAGCAAGAAAGGTCTGCACAAAATCAATAAATGGAGCTACAGTAGTGAAGCCAAAAATAGGAATATGCCCTGATGACACTCACCCACCCACCCGCACAACCACCTATCCATTCACTCAACAAGTATTTTTTGAGTCTCCACTCAATGCCAGGCACCATGCTAGATGCATCCGCTAAAATAGCCGTGGGAAAATGCTGAGTAGCCTATACCTGGAAACTCAGGTATTCCAACAGCAATATTTTATGGGAAAATGAGCAAAAGATTATGTATATGTTTATGTGTATATACATATACATTATATGAGAGGTATATTCAAGCTGGGTGTGATGGCACATGCCTGTAATCCCAGTACTTGGGAGGCTGAAACAGGAGGATTGCAGATTCCAGGCCAGCCTCAGAAACTTAGCAAGGCCCTCAGAACTTAGTGAGACCCTGTTTCAAAATAAAAAATAAAATAGAACTAAGGGTATATCTCAGAGGTAGAATGCCCCTGGGTTCAATCCCCAGTACCACCCCCACCATACACACAATATTCAAAATATCTTAACTACCAATAGGGCACAGGCGCTAACTACTCAAATTGATTGACTTATTTTTCCTAGGGTAGAGACCCATAGGGGGAAAAGAATAGCTCTGGACTGACATGGAAAAGGTAGAAAAAAAGGCACAACCACATAATTTACCTGCAAGATGAGCCCAGAGTGCAGCTCAGAAGAGAAATTTCAAGTCTCTTCATCTTCATTTCTTCCCAATCTCAGAGGGAAAAAAAATCAGAAATGAATAAAAGAGTGAAACATCTTATTTTTTATTGTTTGAGTAGCCACATTCTATTGGTACTCATTTTCTAAATCTATCAATCTCCATAACCCGAAACATGGCATTCCTTCAAAAAACAGTGGCTTTTTGTGAAAAGCAGGGCAGTGGTCAACGAAGGGAGGTGATAAGCCCAACCCTTACCAGCAGGGCTGATAATCACCAGACAGTTGCGTGCTATTTCACAGCTGATACCTCTTCCAACGGAGAAAAAAAAAGGAAAAAATGATATTAATTGCAAAAGTTTCACAGATGTCTGCAGCAGTTGACCAGAGCGCCTGGGTTATTGCTTGTTAGACTATTAATGGGTTTGGCTAACCATGACAGTCATTACTTTTCCCCCTCCTGTGAGCTACTTTCTGTGTAATTTATGCATAGGTTTTGCCAAGATTTGACAACTTTCAGGATATTAACATAAAATTAGACTGCAGAGCTGAACAATGGGTGGCTTTAAAATTAGCCGTGGTGAAAACCAATCAGACAGAATTGGCTTTTTCTTTGCATCGCTCCTAAGTTTATTATCATTGTCTTTCTTTTCCACAGATAAGAGTCCACATCGACAGTTTTGCACAGATTAGAGGGAGGAGGAAGGGCCGAGAGGGGCACCATGACCTTGGACAGGGCTCAGTGACACAGGCAAGTTCCCACTGGATAGAATGCCCGGTGCTAGCTTAAAGGAAACTGTGCAGCCATCATTCCCAAAATTGACCAAGGCACACCCACATTTTGGAGCTCATCAGAGGGGAGAACTTCTCCTCTGCCATCCCTTGGTTTCACACAGCTTGCTCAGTGAATGCCAGTACAGAATGCAATGTGCGTGTTGATAAGCCAGGACATCTGGTAACCAGCTTTTTTCTGATTCATTAACTGACTGTGCTTCTGTGGCCAAGGGGGAGGAGAGGAGAAACGAGAAGGTTTTGCTTTTAGCAAACGGGTGCTTGATGGATGTCTCATCTCTTTGGTCACTCCTTCCACCTTCAAACTTTACTCCAGGGTTAGCATCTAAATGCAAGTGGCCTTTGGTAAGCAGGGCTTTTTCTGTCCCACATAGAAACCACACAGTATTGAGGTCATTCGGTAGTGTCTGAGGCTGCAGAGAAAAGGAATCTTTGAAGTCTTATTTTAAAGCAGAGGGTGAAGGAAGCAAAGGACTTGTTTAAGATCATGTGGGAAAAGCCGAGGCAAAGCAGGGCTGGACTCCAGGTCTCTGCGTCCTCTGTCCAGGCCGTTCACCTCAACACGTTGCTTGGACTAACTTTGTTCCTTTCGTGTATCTGACTGTTATCTTTTAGGTCAACAAACAGCATCTGCTTGATTTCTCTTGTTCAGATGCCTTTAGAACATCGGAGCAACTACACTGCCGAACCGTCCTCCTGCCTCCCCTAATAAGTGATTAGGGACCCATTAGAGCATTTATAAGAGGTACTTAGGGATAGTTAATTTAAACTTTTGAAGAATGGACAGTTTTCATCCAGCTTGTGAACAACCCGAGGGAATACAATTAACTAACTAGAGTGCAAAGAGAAAAACTCAAATGGAAAATAGAGCAAGGTTATGAAACCTCTCAATGATTGAGGTGTTGGAAAAAATTTTAAATACTATTATCCCATAAAAAATGTGGTTCTTTTTTTTAATTGAAGTAATTCAGGTCCAAATGCCCGGGAGAGTGATTGAGTAAAAGGAGTCTGACTTGATGGTACATGTTGAGGGATGAAATGGACAATGAAGTTTCCATATGTTGTTTTTATGCAGTAATTAGAAACTGTCACACACCGTTTCATTTTTTCATTTCCTTGGGCTTATTTGCCTGTTGGAACTTCCTTTGGAGCAGAATGGAGAGCATCAAGCTGGCACCCAGTTGAAAGGAGGAGCGGCGACGGATGGGCATCCTCCGCTCTGCAGAGGCCGGAAGGAGCCAGCGGCAGGTCCTGTCAGGGCACATTGCTCAGCAAGGCAGCGAGTGCACAGCTGCCCTGGACCTCGTTCACGTGGCGCTGCATCCTGTCTGGCTTGAAATGCTGACCAGGGCCTCCAACTGGTCATTACGGAGCACTTTGGCTATCCTAAGCTGATCTCCTTTTTAAAAGCACTTCCATTCCATCCTAATTTTCTTTACTATTTGCATGACCAGCCTTGAAGTCAGGTACCCTATTTTGCCTATGGCCAGGCACAAAGTGGTTCCATGGGCCTTCACGTATCTAAATAACCTTTTCATGTTTGGGTTCCCCATATAAGATTTTTCCTTTTCTAGAAATCTCCAGCACTTAGGAAAAAAAAATAAAGAGCAAAACTGAAAAACCAGAATAGGCCAATCAGTTTCCACTGAATAGGGATTGTAAGTAGGAGATGAAAACTCTAGAGTCTTTGTGTGTGTGTGTGTGTGTGTGTGTGTGTGTGTGTGTGTGTGTGTATGTGTGTGTGTGTGTGTGTGCACGCGCACGTGTGTGTTACTGGGGATTGAACACAGGGGTGTTCTACCTCTGAGCTACAACCCGAGCCCAATTTTATTTTTTATCTTGAAACAGGGTCTCATTAAGTTGCAGAGGGCCTCACTAAGTTGCTGAGGCTGGCTGGAAACATGATCCTCCTGTCTAGAAGTCTTTTGGATGTCAACAGTGCTCTCAAATTTTGCTGCTTTCTACTACTAAACTATTACTAGTGAACAGACAAATACCAGGAAGCTGAAGGTTGAAAGAAAGTTCATTTGTCTAAGATGGATTATCTATCTAAACAGAACTCAATTACATTAGAAAGATGATTTGATTTAGGGTACAGTAAAGAATTTCCAAAATTCACATTTTGGTGAGAAAAAATTCCCTTGAGAAATTTAAAATACCATCTTAATTAAATCTTAGATAACATATTGAATTTAAAATACAGATAAACAAAAAAATCTTATAATCCCATCTTCAGAAGCAAGCACTATTATTTTTACATTTGTCCTTTGACATTTTTAATATGAATATAAATGTTTTACTTGTAAATTCTTTCATAAAAACAACTAATAATGAACCCAATGTCTTATAAGAATTTTCTAGCATAAAAGACATCAAGGACATGTTTCATGACAAATATTTCTCTTATGTTAATAGCTATATAGTATTCTAGAATATGGGTATTCCATATTTTATTTAGGCAATCTTCTTTTGTTAGACATTTAGATTGTTAAAATTTGTTTCTGTTATAATCAATGTGATGATGGTCTCATCAAAAAGTGTATCTTTGGCATATCGTATTTCCTTGGGATATAGTTTCAGAGGCAAAAGTGCTTAGGGAAAGACTATGTCCATTTTTAAGGCTTTTGATACAAATCACCAATTGCCTTCCAGAAAAGTTGTATTAATTTAAAATCCCACCAGTGGAGCTTGCAGTACTTGTTTCCTCGATCTCCTGCCAACACTCAGCCTTCTGGTTCTTTTTAATCTTTGCTAATCTGAGGAGTGAAAAATGGTGTCTCTTTGTTGTTTTAATTAATTCACTCTCTAAACCAACATTTCTGAAGATAGACAGGCACCCACTTGCTCCCTTCCATGACTTCGTATGTCAGTAGTTCCACGTATACTTCATTATTACGCATGTTTTCTAGTTCTGTTGTCATTTTGCAGCAGGTAAAAAGAATCTGTTTAGACCACAAAGTAATTTGATCTGCTGGAAAAATACAGATGCATGGGAGTGAAGCCTGGAGGCTGATTTCCTGTATCTGGGAAAATACAAACGTCAGTGAGATGCTAACACCGTGCTCTGGTTGGGGCTGAGGGAGTAAGGCAGGAGATGGCCGGAAGACAGCACTATCGGTCAGCCAGTGGAAGGCGTCCATTGGCGTCCGCACAACTGCTGGAGGTGACTGTGTTGGTATCTGTAACATGTTGATGTGTGAAGTGAAAAAAAATGAATGCTATTCCTCAGGAGAGTCCTGCATATGTCAAGTATATTGTCTCATTAAGCCGATCCATTTATCAACCCACTGAATGCCAATTAAATTGCACAGGATGGTGCAGGTATATGGTGGGCTGTTGGTGCCAAACTTTATTACAGCTGAGCTTTTCTGGCGCAGTGTGTTCCACCCAGCAAAATGGCAGCCACATCAAAGCCAAATTAAATGTTCTTGAAATAATGCCTTTAAAGAGGACGAAATGCCACAGCCTGGCAGAAGAGGATGTGAAACGTAATGTCAGTTCTTAGTGTACTTTTAGTTCCAATGAAGATGTCAAGGCTCAGATCCAGCCAGTGCCAAATGTCTTCACAGCGTGCAAATTAGATCAGTGTAATTTCATCAGGAGAATGATCAGACTCTGCTGTAGTTATGGCTGAATTCACTGCTTCTGCCGAGGGCTGGGCTGAGGACCCGGGGCCCAGCTGAGCTCCTGCTGCATCCTCAGAAAGAGAAAGAACTGGATGTAACATATTGCTCTCTCGATGCCACTGTCAAGAGTCGACTGCACCTCTCCGAGATGTGGCTAAATGAGCATCTACCATAGATTACAGTAAATTTGTTTGGAATTTAAAAAAATATGGTTAGTGAAAACTAAACCCCAAGTATGTGAAATACTAAGCCAGCAGCCAAAGGGTATTGTGTGCGGAAGCATTTTATGTTTGTGACTAAATGTGAACTTTGCATGAAAACATATAGATATTAGTATTAAATACTCATGTTCAAATTCCAGATATGTTTGGAAATATGTATAATCTAATACATTGATATAATTATAAATATTATTGAGCCAATAAACTGTAAATACAGAATAAAGAATACTGAAAAACTCCAACTATGAAATAGAAGCCCAATAAAAATGTGGTGGCTACTTTCCTGTGTTAAGTGCAAGAGAGAGAGGACACAGTAAGGATATTGGGAAAGAAACTACAAGGGATCTAACTTATAGCTAACATTTAGAATAAGTTGGAAGGAGTTAATTTGATAGAAAATCACTTATAAATTTTTTGCCCATCTTGAAATTGTTTCTTCAAGCCGGGCGTGGTGGCGCACGCTTGTAATCCCAGTACTTTGGGAGGTGGAGACCAGAGGATATGGATTCGCGGCCAGCCTCAGCTCTCTCTCTCTCCCTGTCTCTCTCTCTCTCTCTACCTAGTGAGGCCTTCCGCAACTTCATGAGACCCGGTTTCAAAATAAAGTATAAAAAAAATAGGGCCGGGGGTGTGGCGCGGAGGTAGAACGCCCCTGGGTTCAATCCTCGGTACCACAAAAAAAAAAGAGAAATTGTTTCTTCAATGCATCACTGTTAAAAATCCTCCTGAGGTTACTTTAGATTAAAAACAGATTTTTCATGTATTATTTTCTACCACAGCAATAGTATTAGGATTCCTCTTTGAATTTGTTGCTAGATTCTCAGGAAATACAAAGCAGAATTCCCAATATTTGGGTGATATTCCTAAGAACAGCTAGAGAATTTTCAGTGTTTCATGTTTCAAGAAGTTGTGGTTGATTTTCAACCTTTCAAACCATTTACACTTTGCTGATATAAATAAGATAAAGAAATAGTTTTGTCTTAATTCTGATTTGCATGGTATTTTATAATGTTCATCAAATGATCCTTATAAAATGTATCAAAAATCCTAACCAATGTAGAAGAAAAGAAAATGATCCCAAATCTACCACCCAGACCTAACAACTGCCAGTATGTTTATGTTTTTCTAGTCTTGAGTGGTTATGTAATTTTTTTTTTAATTGGAGTCCTATTGTTTATAAAGTTTTGTCTCCTTCCTTAAATATCATGAGCATTTTCTGTGGCATTAAAAAGTCTTAACATTATTTTTATGCTACATATTATAGCATGTAGCATCCTCTATTATTTGAAATTTGTGTCAGTATTTGACTATTTCACTGCCTTCACAGTGAATGTTCTACAAACACAGCTTAAGTGCTATCTGATTACTTTCTTTGGACAGACTCCTGAGAGGTAGGATTATTGAGTTAAAGGTATGAATTTTTAAGGTCTTGTTTACTGTGTTACTTTTCAGGATCTACTATAAATCTACAGTGCGTAGCCCTAAGAAAAACAATACATTATTAAAATCAAATCCATAAAACACTTCATTTTTATGTTCTAATGCCACATTTCAAACTTTAATTTCATAGAAATGGAATGAAGAATAGTTCAAAACACTCTAAAACTGTGAAATCTGAGAGTAGGACTGCAGCTCCCGTCTGTTTTTATGTACTGCCGAAGCATGTGGTATCCACGCTCCAATTCTGGAAAATAATTCCATTGATTGATGCAATTAGCTTAGGATATACTTAAAGTAAAAACAAATTATTATTTAAGCCTTGAAATGATTTTGAAATTAATATATTTAACCTATGTAGACAAACCAATAATTTTCTGAAAGCTAGTGTTAATTTGAATTCCTTTTCATTCCCATCTATCTCTTCAGAATCATTTAGACCCTCTGCTGTGAAACTTTCTTTCATTTCCTATTTTAGCAATGGGCACAGGACCCAAGGCTATCTCCTGGGCTTGCCAAGACCCCAGATGCCAAGCCTTGGAACATTCTAGTAGCAACATCTGGCCTTTTGGTGAGCTCCACAGGCAGTTGTGCACTCAGCTCAGAACTGCCTCTGGGGATGTCACGTGGTCAAGCCCTCTACTGACATGTGGGCTGGCGTGCTCTCTGAGGATCATTTGTTTTTCTGCTCACTTTGCCTATGGAACAGATAGAATTAGAGCTATTATGTAGAAAAATAATGTTTTCCAATACAAAATAATTTGTTTAAAATTTTTAATTCTTTAACTGGTAGAGTTGCATTCCAACTTAGTTTCTAGCTATTTATACTTTTGTGTGTGTGTGTGTGTGTGTGTGTGTGTGTGTGTGTGAGTGGAGAAAGACACTGCTTCAGTTCAGAATAAATTTTGTACGACTACACCAAATTCATGAAAAGTAAATCAGATTTGCATTCAAGAGTGCTTTAAATTACTGATAATAACTGGGGGAGGGGGGTATCAATATTTCCCAGACACATCCTCAAAAAAGCCTTTCTACATTTCTTTTGTCAAGAAAATTTCTCAAGCATACACCATGCCCTATTCCAATATGCTATCTAGTTTCCTAGGTTATTAGACTTCTAAAGATCTCTTTTAATGTCTTTTTTCAATCGAGAGATTAAATTCATATTCAAATAATACCAGTAATTTCTTTAAAGTTATTATCAATTTAGCATAAAAAGTAATCCCAAATGTTTCCTTTTCTGAGCATGCAAGATTAATCAGACACAAGATAAAATGCAATTAAATTAACATATTGCCTCCAACAATTTTCTATTTTTCAAGCGAAAAGAAAAAATGAATTTATGAATATTTTTGCATGGTGTGTGCAAAATAAAATCTAATACTATGTCAAAGCACATGGGCTTCTTCAGATAAATCTTGATTCTGTCATATTTAGAAATTGTTGGATTTGGGCTTCTTCGTAAACTCTATTATGAGATTACTCTGTAGTTCATTTTCATTGAAGTATTCAAATTCCCACACTTTCTTAAAGGTCTATTTTTGCATAAAAGTTTAAAAGCAGAAATTTATTTCCATGGATTTTGTGATATTTTAGCATTATTTCTAAAGAAAACATTTTTATAATGTTCCATTCAAAACACCGAATGAGTGGCATGATATTAAATTGTGCACATATAATTTTTTTCTACAATGAAATCAGAGAAACATCCTATTAGGTATCAACTGAATCTTTATTTGCCTTTCAAAAGAAATAGGAAATATCTTTGCCATAAGGACGTTTAGTAAAATGTGGTTACTATGCAATACATATATATATATTTTGGCCTTAGTGGGTATTGAACCCAGGGGCATTCTACCTCCGGGCTACACCCCGAGCCCTATTTTTTATTCTTTATTTTGAAACAGGGTCTCACTAAGTTGCGGAGGGCCTCACTAAGTAGCTGAGGCTGGCCACGAACCCAGATCCTCTGGGCTTAGCCTCCCAAGAACTGGGATTACAAGCATGCACCACCACGCCTGGCTTACTCGACAATATTTAAATGATTAAGGCTGAGGATCAGTTGATATGAGAGAGTAAGAGTAGATGGTTTCCAAGTAAACCCATAACATTGGGAATCACAGATTGAGAACAAAATTTGTAGTAAATGGTCAGATGAAGACATTTAGATATTATCATTTCTCTTTTATTTAAATGGGAATAGTTTCTTTTAAAACTCAGGACTTTGGAAACCCCAAATTAGTCAAAATGGTATGGGTTAATATACCGTTTTGTAAAACTTTCAACTTGTACAAAACTACATCTTATTACTAAAAGAATCAGAGAGCTGAGAGGAAAGTGTTCTGATTTGCACTTGGCGCCAAGCTCAGACTCAACAATGATATGGGAACTACTGGAACATATTTAACTCTCTTTAAACCTATCCGTTCATTCAATTCTAAGGGTCATTGGTTTCTAAGCACTCTAAACAAACTGGGAACTACCTTTTATCCTGTCCCTATAGAAAAAAAAAATAATTGGCAACCCAAATGTAGACAGAATCATCTGTCTCTGCTTTAGCTCTGTATGGATAGCCCTCCAGGCCCGTACTTTCTTCCTAATTGAGAGTAGTGGTGGCACCACAGTGACAGTCTCAACCAGTGCCTTAGACAGAAACAGGAAGCTGCAGCATGGGTATGAAGTGGGGAGCTAGAGACATGATCAGGAGGATAGTCTAATTGGGAGGGTGGCTGTACTCTAAGAAACAGAGAACAATAAAGTAGCAAACTTAAGGCAATACTCAGACCTTGAAACTCTACTGGTAGTATCAGAGGTAATAAACAATGGTAGCTTTTTATCTAGAGAAGTGACATTCATGCAACTACAAGCTACTTGGAAGGTCCTATTTGTCTCCCATATATTTTTCCCCTCTAGTACCCTGTTTTACTCTCTACCTCTTTTTTATCTTCTAAAAAGTGTTCCTCTGGTGACATTAGCAAAAATGGTAGACTAAGGACCTCTGAAAATTCTCTCTCCTGTAAAAGCAATGAGAAACTGGCAATAATTATCAGAATCAACTTTTTCAAAACTCTGGAAATTAACCAAGGGCTTTTAGCAGTCTAGGAACTGTATATTGAAGAAATATAGCTGAATCATGGTAGGGACAGTACGGTTTATGGCATTCTAGCTTGCTAGGATCCTGTCCCCTCTCTTCAGATCCGTGGTCGCCTTGAAAACTAACAGCCCAGAATCACAGTGAGACGCAGGAACCCAAAGGGGCAGAACATAACTGGAGCTCCTTCAAAATCCCATTCCCAGAGAGCTGTAGTTATGTGACCAGTCAGCTGTCTCTCTAGAAGATTCTTCTTGTAAGTGATATTTGTTTGACCTGACTCATACCTCTACCAGTGAGAAAATCCTTTTCTCTAGGTTTTTATAGAAAACAATGAAGAGTTCCTACATTATATTATTAAAAAAGTCAAAATTTTTGCAAAAAACTATGAGATATTTGAAGAAACAAAACATGTGGCCCATAAACATGGGGGGAAAAGTAGAAAATGCCCTTTATTGGAATAACTAGACAAAATATTGGAATAACTAGACAAAAACTTTAAATCAGCAATTTTATATGTTTCCACCATAAAGCAATGATAAATGTTTGAGGAGATAACTATATTTAACTTGATTTAAACACTACAGAATGCACAAATGTATTGAAATATCACATGGTACTCAATAAATATATACAATTTTTATGTCATATATTAGTTAAAAGTAATTTAAACTTATAATAAAAATATGTTCAAGGAACTAAAAGATTAAGCTATGTTTAAAGAGCCAAAGGAAAGTATGGAAATGATGTCTTATCTGAAAGGAAAGTTTTACTGAATATAGAATTCCCCATTGGCATTCTTTTTCTTTGAGCAGGTTCAATATATCATCCCTCTGCCTTCTCGCCTGCTTCGTTTCTGATGAAAAGTCAACTGTTAATCTTATAGAGCAGTCCTTGCATGAATCTCATCTCTCTCTGGCTACTTTAAAGAATCACTTTTTGTTTTGTCTTTTAAAAGTTAGATTAAATAATGATATTCCTAAGTGTGGATCTTTTTGAGTTTATCATACTTGACATTTGTTGGTATCCTTGCGTGTGTATATTAATGTTTTTTATTAGATTTGTGTAAATTTTATTCTTGTTTTATATATATAACACATATTTATATAGAGAGAAATAATATATATATTGAAATAATGTATATATATATATATATATATATTATTTCTGCAACTTCCTTTTTCCTCTCTCTGACTAAGGTCTCCCTAGGCTTATGTTGGTATGATTGATGTTGTTCTATATGTCTCTGAGGTTATGTTAATTTTAATTCTGTGCTTCAGACTAGATAATCTCAACTGACCTATCTTTAAATTCGCTGACTCTATTGCCCACTTAAATCTCCTCTTGAGCCCTTCAGGGAATATTTCATTTCAGTTATTATACTTTTATTTGGTTCTTTAAAAAATAACTTCTATCTCTTTATTAGCATTCTATATTACAAAAGAAATAGAAAATATGAATAAACCTATAACAAGTAAAGATATTAAACTAGTAATAAAAAACATCCCACAAATTAAAACTCAGGACCAGATCACTTGACTGATGAAAACTATCAATCCATTACAGAAGAATTAACACCTATCCTTTGCAAGTTTTTCCCCCAAAATAGAGGAAGGAATACATCTATACACATTGTATGAGATCAGTATTGCCCTAATACCAACATGCAAAGACACAAAGACAATATACACAAAGACAAAACAAGAAAAGACAACTACAGACTAATATACCTAATGAATATAGATAAAAAAAACCCTCTCAACAAAAATATATCAAACCAAAAGCAGTAACATAGAACTTGTATTATACACAATGACCTAGTAGGATTTATCCTAGAATGTAAGGTCAATTTAACACCTGACAAACAGTCAATGTAATATGTTGTCTTAATAGAATAAAAGGCAAAAGCCTTCCTGAAAACTAGACTGATGATATCACTCCTGCCTTGAGAACCTCCATGGGCTCCCTCTTATTTTCAGGAAAGAGTCCACAGACCTTATTATGACCCACAAGGCCTCTACAGTTCTAGCTCTACTTCCTAGAGTTATATGTGCACTTTCCAAACATTGAACCTCTCACCATTTTTTGAACATACTAAAACCTTTCATGATTTAGGAACTTTAAATATACTTTTACCTCAAATTAGAAAATAGGATATTCTCACTTGATATGCCTTAGAGCAATTTTATAGGTTTCTCTTAAAAAACACAAATGAATGGCTCAGAGGTTACTACATATAACTTGACCAAATGAATTGTAAGCTTTTTCCCTTTGATAGTAATTGTAGACCCTGCTAGATGTAAAATGTCACCATTCTGCATATTAATTTGTGTTAAGAATAATTATCCAGAACCTAGGTCTATGGCAAAAGGAGTAATGCAGGGTCACTCATGGATTTGTTAATTATCTAGAGAAACGAACCTCTGTTCATTTGACTAATCACTATTGATTAAGGACCAGATTCTGAAGCTTCATGTTAATTTGTAAGTTTTTCATTTTGTAGTGTATTTTGCAAGTGAATTCTTCCTGGTAGCAAAGTTCAACACAAATGTTACGGTTTTATTAACTATAAAATATTATTCTGTTTTATATATAACCCAGTAATCTTATTTCTACCCTCTTTTGTCATTTCCTATAAGTACTTGGTTTCTCAAATACTTTTTCAACCAATTTTATGTTGGTTCCTTCATTAGTGAGTTCAATAACTCTTTGACATGTTCTCATTTCATATTTGTATGAGTTATATTATTCCATTCTACACATGACAGTTTTGCTAAGTACTACATTAAGTTGTCCAGCTTTCAGAAATCATCCTGAGAGTTGTGTCATAATTAATTTTTCTCAAATTCAAAATATTTTTTCAGAAAAACATTAAAGAAAAAAATACATGTGCACATTTCAAAACAACCTACTTTCTCCTGGCCCAGTGCATTAAGCACGGGTGGTAAGCAGAGCACCTCCTGGGCATAGCCCCTTTCTGCATCTGTTTCTTCAGAGTAATGTAAATGCAGTGTTCTGTTTTCACCCACAGGCAGGTCCTTGATGAGATATTATTTATGAAGTGGAGAAATAAAGGATGCCAATTTAATTGATGTAATAGCAAATCTGATTAATGGAATCCATACAAAAATCTTGACTTATTCATTTGCTTTAATTGAATGGGTAATCATGACTCACAGATGTTAGAGTTAGGGTTTTTTTTTCGTCTTAAATGTGGGCATGTAATATCCAAACATTTTGTCCATTCTTTCTTCTTTTGGAGGCTTAAATTATTATTCATTTTGGGAGTCCCTTCAATTGTGCTATATCCTCAAATGACTTCTTACCCAACAAATCTTAATAAAAATGCTTTTGGATGAAATTTACTCACAAATACAGAAAAATACTGAAATGATAGCAAAAGCATGCAGCTTGAATTTTTGGTATAACCATTTATAGTGGTTACTCAGAAAGCAGTATTTAAAATGAATTAATATGTAGAAGGAAGGAAAAAAAACTGCCTCAACAATTGTGCATAAAAACCAAAAGATGACAGACACATTGAACGTGTGTCCCAAGGAAAGGAAAATAAAGGAAAGGGAAGCTGTCACCAGACTTAACAAAGTCATGAGGATTCAGGGTAACTCTAGAATGGGGCGGGCTTCAAGATATTCCAGCTTTAGTTTATTACCTAGGGTAGAGTAACTATAGAATTATTCTTATTCTAATAATCTTATGTTTACTTTTAAATTCTTCCATCTTATGAATTACCTTGATTTTTAACTTTTTATTTTCTGTCATATTTCTCTAAAACACCAATAATATCCTACCTCCTAAGTCTTTCTTTGAGTTTTTCAGGTTTGCTCATTTGTTTAAAGTCCGAATACATTTACAAAAAAATTGAAATTTTTCATGCACAATAATTGCTATTTTAAAAATATACATAAATGAGACAAAGAACATTTCTATTGTAAGTTATTTTGCATCCTTTTGATATATTATTGGGAAACTGATCTTGTTTTCAGTTTTAATTCATACAAGAAGCAGAGGATTATATTTATATAACATTTCTCAATATGCTTAATTACTGTAGTTGGAGGTTCTTATATTTCCCTAATGAATTACTTCCCTATTATGAAGGAATGACTCTCTCAAAGGACAATCATTTATTACACCTGAGCCTTCCTGGTCCCAATTGTACCACATGCTGCTTAATAATTTGCAATGATTTAGGAAGATTGCCATAACCACTCAATTACTTAAGCAACAGCCTTGGATGCAGTCTATGTAGCATGAGGCACATCCATAGTCCACATTTAGAACTCTCTTGTTAATTAAATAGAATCTATAAATGAATGTATTCTGAGCATTCCACAGACAGTAGACACCTATCCTGGACAACTGAAAGTAGCCACTCATTCTCTTTGGGTCACGTAGGTAGTTGTGACATTACCATACAGTGGAGTGCAGCAATGGAGAGAAAGAAGTAGACTAGAGTTTCAAAGATGAGATATCTAATTTAATTTTAGGTAATGCTATTCTCTGAGCTTCAGTTTTCTCCTCTTTATGGAATGTGAGCTACAGCTGCTAATTTGGCATTTTCTTAGTCAATGGCCTATCTCTATGTAACTTAAAAAATATCATGCAAAATGCTATCAGTATATTTATTAAAAACTCTCTAAACTTATTTCCAAGCAGCCTCATGAACCTACATAATGAAAAAATCAGTCAAACAATGTAAGACTGGATAGCTAATTTAAAATTATATTAGCCAGCCAGGCGTGGTGCTACACACCTGTAATCCCAGTATTTGGGAGGCTGAGACAGGAGGATCACAAATTCAAAGCCAGGCAGCTTCAATAACTTAGTGAAGCTCTCAGAAACTTTGCTAGACCCTGTTTCCAAATAAAAAATAAAATAGGGCTGGGGGTGTAGCTTGGAGATAGAATGACTCTGGGTTCAATCCCCAGCACCCCCCAAAATTATATTGCTTTTGGGCTGATTTTAATTAACATGTTGTATTTTAACTAGCATAGCTCTTATGGCCAGAATCAACCTCTCTGTGGGGAAAAGAGACAAATGACCACGTTTAAGTCATGAAATTTGAAGGAAAATGTAATATGACTGAGTTCTGAAGATAGATTTTACTGAATTCACATTTCTGCCTTGGACCTGTCCTGTATTAGTAAGTTATGGAATATGCCCTTTCTGGTTAATTTTTCAGACTGCTGAAAGTAAGTAGAACATATTAAACAAACAATAGAGATATAGTATGCTAAATAAATAAATTCTCTTAGTACATAATTAAAACATCCAGATTTAAAGCAAATATTAACTTTTAGCTTCATTTCTGTACTGTATCACTTCAATAATAATATACTTGTGACATTCAGTGTGTTAAATTCTTACCAATTTTTTGTTCTTGACTAAATGAGTATTAATTTACATAGATTATGAAGTCTGGAGCAATATGAGTATATAATCCTCTTTACATAGTATCTACCATAGAGCAATAAATATTTGAAATGCTTTTAATGCTTTTTCTCTAGTGCAAAGATAAGTTTTGCAGTTGGTATGTCTAGTTTTCTTTTGAGGTAATTTTTTACTGCATTGGGCAAGCCATTTAGAGTTTCTGAGAAGTTTTTCCCATGTGTAAGAAATAGGCATAATAATACCCAGGACCTTTTTGATGTGTGATGATGTGGCTTAATCATTTTCAGTGGAATATATATGTACATTCATTCAAAGAAATTATTATTCCCATTTCTATCTGCATTACTTAAGAACTCACCCTGGCCAGTTTGATCAGAAACAGGAAAGGGGATGTATGAAGAGTAGAAGGACATGGGGCACCACTTTGAAATTTTTCAAAATATGACAAGTGCATCTTATTTATTTACTTACTTATTTTTGTGGGAGGGTACTGGAAATTGAACCGAGGGCTCATGCATGCTAGGCAAGCACTCTACCACTGAGCTACCTCCTCTGTATGTATTATGTATGTATGTATGTATGTATGTATTTAATTTTTGAAACAGGGTCTCACTAAATTGCCCAGACTGGCCTAGTACTTGTGATCCCTCTGCCTCAGCCTCCTGAGTAGGTGGATTACAGGCATGCTTTATTGTTTGGAAATGCTACAGTTAGTGCATATTAAGTCCCACATATACTTGAGTTTTTTAAATCATGGATCTCTATTGCAACTCAATATCACATTGTTTGAACTGTTGTAGTTTAAAAGTACTTCTTCTTCTTCTTCTTTTTTTTTTTTTTTTTGGTACTCAGGATTGAACCCAGGAGCATTTTACCTCTGAGCTAAATACCCAGCCCTTTTTATTTTTTATTTTGAAACAGGTTCTTACTAAGTTGCTGAGAGTCTTGCTAATTTGCTGAAGCTGACTTCGAAATCGCAATCCTCCTGTTTCAGCTTCCCAAGTACTGGGATTACAGGTGTATGCCACCATGCCCAACAAAAATACATTTTTAATATCTGGAATGCTCCCTTTCTCCGAAAGTCCCTTGTAATTCATACTAACTCAACTTCCTCCCTGGTAAGCTCATTCCTGCTCATGGCTTTCTGAACCTTCCACAGTGACAAGTCCCTCTTTATATCTTTGGTCCAGGCCTCTCCTGTGAACTCCAAACTCAGTTACTCACTGGGAGCTTGAATGGGCCTCTTTGTTTCAGCCAGTCAAAATTAAACCCTGGGATTACTTTTTCTCTCTGAATCTTCTCCTTCCCCAGTCTTCTTCATGCCAAACAATGACATTATATCAGCTTCTAAAATGAAAGGCAAATTTAATATTGTGGCAGCCCAATCAGGGTAGAAATGGTTGACTTCTTTTAACATGCCAATTAAAATGGGAAATGTGAATTTTGAGGGCACAGCATAGTTAAATCTACACTGAATATAGAGGATCAAAATTTGTACTTGGTTTAGCACATGAATAAAGGGTGCTAAGAAAAAAAAAGCGAGTCAAGGACCTTGGGTCCTATGGAGCATTTCAAGAGTTGCGAGAGTTTATTTTTGTATTCGTGTTTGTAACAGAGGAGGTGTGTCTTCAGCCTCTTTCTTAATGCTGTTGTGGTTTCCTGCTAGTTTTGGGGGGCTGAAGAGTGTTAATAGATTTGCCTATGAGCAAGGGGTATGCCATCATACTTTTACATTTCTCATAAACAGCATTTTTCCCCAGAAATAGTTGATATGTCTTCCCATACATGCTAAACAATTCAATTAATATATAGTTGTGGTTTGAAACAGTGAGGGATCAAAATAGTCCTGAAGAATTACATACCAAACAAGGCTAAATTACAAACTTCAATAAGAAGAAAAAGTTCACGTTTTACTTCTTATTGAACATTAATAATCATATATTAAAATAAGAGAAAGTTCTATTTTTGAGTATTATTAGATTAGTGGTTCAAAATATAGCAGCTTAATAAAATGTAAAATCAGTAGAGCAATATGAGATGATTTTGAGAAGAATGTAAAATACCACATCTGGAAAAAATTATATAGTGTCAAAAATTATTACTTGGTGATAGATAATAAATTCTTTTGCATCTGTTGAGCATCCTTTTAGTCAGCAAAAATAGTCGCTTACAGCAAGTCTCTTTACAAATGGTAATATCTAAACAAAACAGGAAGGGGTCTTGCACTGATTATCCTGAATTTGTCCTTCCAGACCTGATTCTGCTGCAGTCCCTGTTGTCTGTGCCCCAGCAGGCTGACTTCTGTGGGCTGCATCATCGGAGTTCTCCCACCTCTTACTTCCTCTTTACCTACTTACTTTACTTACTTCTCTTGCCAGTTTGGTAGTGAGCACACCCCTTTCCCTCCCCTCACAGCTCTGTTAGTAGCCCGCTTCACGCTTCTCACCACGCAGCTCCCATCTGACCAGAGCCTTGCAGTGCCTTGACTCCTGGAGGCTTTCAGGTGGTAAAGGCTTTGTACCCCTAGGGTATTCACCACTCCTTCTTGGTTTCCTAACCCTGCCACACCTCTGTAAATATTTATTCTTCATTACCACCTCTCTAAACATCTCTTTGAGAAAGCCTACTTCTCAAGGCTTGGCCCCCCGACTGATAAAAGTTCCAACTGGTTCTTCAGCTGTATTAATAAAAAGTAAAAAGTATAGCTTGCGACCCCTTCTGTGATCACCCTTGCAAAGCAAATCATGACCATTACTGCTCTTGTTATTTTATCATTACTGTCCAATTCAAACTGTGGGTGGCTTCTGATAAGCCAGGCACCAAGCAGATACTAGAATGCTAAAAAGAAAGATAAGACATTGTACCTGTCCCTCAAGAAGCTTGGCTTATTCAGCAGGCATTCATGAACATTTAAGAAAGCTAAACAAGATCATGTATATCAAAATGTAGAAGAGAAGCAGGAACAGTTATAATTTGGAAGTGAAGAGAACAATGACATGGACTTTATCGAGGAGGTAGAACTCCAATGGGACCACGGAGGATGTGTATATTCTCCACGTTTGATTCCACCATCCGGTATTCCCTAGCTTGTTTGACACACAAATAGTTTTTATATTTTTCTCTTTGGATGCCTCTTCCAACGTCCTGCAGTCATATGGACTACCCAATGTAGTTTCTACACCTGACTATAAACTTGTGTTTCTTTTTATTTTTTATTTATTTATTTATTTATTTTGCGGTACCGGGGCTTGACCGCAGGGGCGTTCTACCTCAGCACTACGCCCCTGGCCCTATTTTTTTATACTTTATTTTGAAACCGGGTCTCACGAAGTTGCGGAGGGCCTCACTAAGGATAGAGAGAGAGAGACAGAGACAGAGAGAGAGCTGAGGCTGGCTGCGAACCCGGATCCTCCGGTCTCCACCTCCCAAAGTACTGGGATTACAAGTGTGCACTACCACGCCCGGCTATAAATTTGTTTTTCTTTCCTGACCTACCCCGTGTAAATAACCTTTCCTTTGTTCATCTGTGTGATACATTGTGCTAGTGTCGGGCACTCAGGAAAGCGTGAGGGAAGAGTTCAAAGAAGTTCTAGGTAATCATGTAGGGAGGATTTGCCAAAAGTGACCCCAAAAAACTCCCTGGGGCAAATGATGGCCCAACATCCAGAGTGAGCAAAAGTGAATTTAAATTGGCAGCTCCTCCACTTGCCTACTGGTCATACAATCTTCAGGAAATTACTTCATCTTTTGTTGTCTCAATTTGGTCTTCTGTAAAATTGTGATTCTTATATCTCTTTTGGGGGTTGCTTTGAATTTTCATTGAAATGTCATATAAAGCATTTATTACAGTGCTATTATTATTTATTTAATAATCCATGCTTTTTTGACCTGCTGATTGCATTGCAACTTGTATCAACTATTAAATTCCAATATATATTTGGATTCAACTAGTATTCTCTTGGTAATGAGATTCTGGGTAATTTTTGGCTTTCTTTTAAAAATGTTATGTTTAAAATTTACTCCAACAGGCCAGGTGTGGTGGCGCATGCTTGTAGTCCCAGTACTTGGGGATGTGGAGACCGGAGGATCTGGGTTCGCCGCCAGCCTCAGCTACTTAGTGAGGCCCTCGGCAGCTTTGTGAGACCCGGTTTCAAAATAAAGTACATAAAAAAAAATAGGGCCGGGGGTGTAGCTCAGAGGTAGAACACCCCTGGGTTCAATCCCCGGTACCGCAAAAAAAAAAAAAAAAATAAATAAATAAATAAATAAAATTTACTCCAACAAATGTGTCTTTTATAATTAAACAAATAAATGCCAGGTTTCTTCTCAAGTTAATAATTAAAAAGGTCTACTCTACAGAATCTTAATGATTTTTTTAAAAAAAAAGTAGCAACAGCACAAATAAAATACTTTAATATATGAGTAGAGATTCTCTCCACATAGTTTCGCTGAGGGTTTTTTCTTCCTTTTATTTTTCTGTTGCATTAATAATTTTATACAATGAGTATGAATAATCTTTAAAATCAAAAAACTAAATTTTTGTAGTAAATGAACTATGTATTGGATCATATATGGATTTGAAATTATCTTCTATATTTAAAATATGTTGAAATTAAATTTGTTACTATATCTGTCAATGACTTTCATTAACATTATTTGGTTTTTCAGGTCCTATTTACTCAATCTCAAATCCCTTTACATTCATAATTCTATACAGAGAAGTAAAATTCCATTGAAACATAATTTTTCAGTGAGTCATACTTTTAAACTTTAGGTTTGTATAAAAGGAGTACAAATAATTGAGATTTTAACAATTCTAAAATTTGTATTCCCTTGCATAAAGGCCTCACAAGACTTTTTGATCAATAAATAAGCAGTGAAGTTTCAAAATACCAGTTGAATACAGAGGTGTAACTTAATTACTGAAATTTTAGAGTCTATTCTTTCCTAAACCAAATTACAAAATAGAACTAACCCTTAAATCATGAATTTTAATTTTTAAAAAGTTCATTTATATTCTCTCCCTTTCATTTAATATTTCTTTCCAGCTCCTACTTAAAAATAAAAATAAGCTCTAGATACATAAAACCTATATTTTTGAAACTCAAATTAATAAGAAATGTCCATAGCCTAAGAACCTCACTATACTCTAATGTATAATTACAACAATCCAATAAAAGTATTTAAAAAAAGAATAAAGCCCCCCAAATTTTTACCTTGTGCCTGACCATGGAAGGATATGTAAAGTACAATTATATCCAGGAGAATTCTCCAACCCACATGTGCTGGTTGAGTCTGTTTATCCACTCATACCACAGGCCACACAGCTGCAAACTATTTAGAGGTTTACTAGACACTCCTGTCTAGGAATTTTTTCTTTCTTTCTGATTTTCTGCCTCACATCACATTGGGAACAATTTAATATGACTATATTAAGTATTCTCTGAACCACTGCTTTTTCTAAATAGTTTTGATGTCTTTGAGGCATGCTTTCCTCAAAAGCAGATTTCCTGGAGACTTTGGTTCAACTAATTTAGCATATTGAGCATATAAGTTGAGTATATAAGTTTATACAGCCACAATTTACTATTTTGTCCAACAGAGGTCTAGCTGCTGGGGGCTGCAGCCAGAAACAAGGTGTGCAGATGGCTGTTTTCATGAGGACTGCATTCTGATGGGAGAGACCTGAAAGCAGTAAATAAGCAAATAATTGGGAGAACATTCCAGAAGGAAATGATATGCAAATAAGGAATGTCTGAGTGTCTACTTTCCTGGAAGGCCTTTTTCAGGTCTATTTTCTAAGGAAGCTAGAAGAGCCTAACTCACATCAAGAAGTAGCAAGTCTCCATCATTTCCCATTTCCGAAGTAAAGACTTTGGAGGGAGAAAGAAGGGGAATCCAAAACAAAAGGGACAGAGCAAAGGAAAGAAACCAGGATGGCTGGTGACAACAAGCAAAACGGCCTCAGGGAAGGAATGGAGAGCTAAAGGTGGCTGGAAGAGCATGTGCCCACAGAAACACATGGGTGTCCTGAGCTGCCAGTGCTGGGGCAGAGCTGGAGGGGTGGGGTCTTTCATTCTGGACTTCTTACCTTACGCTGGCGGCTGAGGACCTACCAGACTTCCACCAAGTTGTGTTTAGAGACTTAGAACCAGGGCTAGAAGTTAGTTCCTTGTATATATCATTTACATCTCTTTCCAAAATTGCTTTCATCTGGGTTACTTGTGGTGTGGGCACTAATAAACATGATTCCTGAGCAAGAATCAACAACCGATAGTGTGGTATTGTAGGTATCCACAAAACTAGGTATTCACTAAGTGGCAAATAATATGTCAGTGGGTCAGAACTTCCTGCAAATGACTGGGGGTCTGGCTCATGGCGCCTCCTCTAATGGGGTTAGGAAGGCATGCAAGCTTTGTTCCTAGTCCCCATGAACTAAAGTAGCCTGAAAATTTAAAAAGTAAAGGGGCGTCTGTTCTGTTAGAGGTGTTTGCAAAGGCCCAAACCAGGAACAAAGAAAAAGTAGGGCTAGGGTGATTAGCTCCTTAGTTATTTGAAAGGAATTCTGGAGAAGATTAAAAAACACTGTGGTCTGGTCTGTAGTTAAGTCCCAGGATATGCAATTTTAGTGATCATCTGGGAGGAGTGGCCAATGGCGGGAGCAATTATGGAAATGCTGACACAGGGGAGGCCGCATTCTCAGCATGCATACCCAAAATCTAGTAAGAAACTTCCGGCGGCGATGAAAACAGCATTGGGAAATAAAAATAAGATGAGTGAGAGCATGTGAATAAATATAGAAAACACACTGAGTTCTGCTTAGCCTTTCACTATGCTCTTCCCACCAGTCCTTTCCTCCTAATCTGGGACAGGCAGCATCAAGGAAATCTTTCCCCAAGTCTTCTGCATGAAGGCAAGAGGCTATGCTAATATTGCCATGGAACTTTTTAAAACAAACTGCTTCTGCTGACATGGGGAGAAAGTTAATTAACGGGAAAATAGATGTTTAAGCAAAAATAGACAAGTGGGATTTCATCAGACTAAAAAGCTTCTTCCCAGCAAAGAAAACAATCAGCAGATTGAAGGGCTACAGAATGGAAGAAGATATTTGCAAGTTAAATGTCTGACCAGGGGTTAATATTCCAGGCACTTAACTCAATAGCAAGAAAACAATAGGATTTCAAAATGGACAAAAGACCTTAGTAAACATTTCTCAAAAGAAGACATCCAAACGGCCAGTAGGTATATGAAGAAAATGCTCAATAGCACTAATCATCAGAGAAATATAACTTAAAACCACAATGCAATATTACCTTACCCTAATTAGAATGGCTCTTATCAAAAAGACAAAATATAATTAGTGCCGGCAAGGATGTAGAGAAAAGGGAACACTTATGCTTTGTTGGTGGGAATGTAAAGTTATAAATTAGTGCAGCCATTTTAGAAAACAGTATGGAGTCCTCATGTCATGGGGAAACACATGCTAATTCTGAGGGGTCCTTGGCTTCCATGATGAATAAGAATTTCAACACGTGCCATCAGAAAGAGGCAAAGGTTTTAATTAACTTAAGAAAGGTGGGGGATACAGGTTGGGGGTCATCTAAGAAAGGTGGGGATACAGGTTGGGGGTCATCTAAGAAAGG
>PVJS01010201.1:0-48589 GCA_004027185.1 Glis glis | reverse complement strand
TGAGAGGCTGAGGCGGAAGGATCACAGGTTCGAATCCATCTTCAACTTAACGAGGCCCTCAGCAACTCAGGGAAACCCTGTTTTGAAAATAAAATAAAATAAAATAGGATTGGGGATGTGGCTCAGAGATAGAATGCCCCTGGTTCAATCGCCAGTAACACACACACACACACACACACACACACACACACACACACACACTACCAGCTGTCTAATTCAGAATCTAATGGCAGAACACCGCAGAAAGAAAGCTCCCCCCCACAAAGCAGCATCTGGTCCCCATGGAAGGTGTCATTAGCTGGCTGCGGTATTGGGAAAGGTGTCCCCACCAACTGGCATCAGGAGACAGGAGGAGGAGGCTGTAGAGTAATGGGTACATTCTACTCTTCCAAACATCCAAACACCTTATATCTGCTTTCGTTTGGACAATCAAAATGTAGCCAGAGGCTGGATGTAAAATGCCTATCTTGCCTTTAAATCTAAGAATTGTGCATTCTCAGGGGGAGGGAGTACAATCGCATTGTCTTTTCTACATTCCGTGGGATAAAGGAAAAAGCCCAGTGTTCACTGTTTGAGTCGCAGACTTTTAGATGCGCATGGTGAGGCCCCAGTCCCAAGTTGCTCAGTGAGATGAAGCCAGGAGTATCAAACCCTTTTGAGTTGTTATAAATGGGCCCACAAATGATCTTTCAGTTGTGCAATTTCCCTTTCTATAGCTGCTGAAGTCCAAAATGGCACTTTCTTCTCATTTCTCCTATACCCACAGGATGATAAGATGCCAGTTGGAAAGAAAGTAAAAAGACAAAATAGATATATCTAGATGCTCAGAGCCCAGAGTGCAGCTCTAATTTGAGACGGGAACACCCGGTGCCTCAGCGCCTCGGTTGAGCACCTCCTGTCAGGACATGAAGGCTGCTCTCCCCTGGGTCGGGCTGGGCGGCCAGGGCTGCTCGGGACTCTGCAGCCATCCGCTCCTCCCAGTTGGGCTCATTTACAGAGAGCATCTCCAAGAGTCAGTCATGGGGAAAGGGGAGAGGCAGAGTGACAACGCCAACACGCAGCAAGTTCTCTACCGCCTCGGTCAGGCTTGTCAGCCTCCCGTCCTTCACGGGAAGAAAGTGAGTGAGCCCCAGGGGAGATGTGCTACGGGCCGGCAGCCCCTGCCTCTGCCTTGTTGGTGGTGATTGCAAAGCAGGCTTTCTGCAGGTGCGGGTGACGTAGGTTAAATGGGTCTCCAGTGGTCCAAGGCTCCCAGCAAAGGCCAGACCACAACAATCAGCGGGTTAGTTATTTACCATAACCATATACAAAACCGCAAGCATCAGAGTTCCCTCAAATACATCAGAGACATTGTATATCTCTATATTAAAGCCTGTCAGGATTTGTTATAGCAGAGCTTGCCCTTAAATCCCAACTACACGGGGCTGCGGGAGCCTGAGAACCAAACAGGGCAACGCACACATGCAGAACCATGCAGAGCCATGCAGAACCATGCAGAACCATGCAGAACCCAGAAGCCAGACCCCAAGCTAGGCAGGGGAGGAAGCACCTTCCACTCCCAGCCACCTCCCCTCACACTTTCCTTTGAATTGATTTTTAACTACCCTTGAGTATCAAGGCTCACAGTGATAGATGGCTGTAAAATATTTTAATCACTCATAAATAAAGTATTTATTGTGTGTGACTTATCCAGTCTCCTTCACATTAATGAACACAGCATACATCAGGGTAATCCATTACTATCAATCACAGGTTTAAAAAAGGCAACGTAAAAACTCATAAGCTTTGTGCTGCCCCGTCTAGGCCTCTGGAGTAAGATCAGGCTCTGCTGCTGCTCTGATCTGTTGGCTGTTTTTACTGGCCATGTTCTGGGACATTTTTCTCAAAGCAATTGTATATGCTATCACGATGATGCCATTCCAAGTTCAAATGCCCCTTGGTTAAGAAAACGACACAAGATGCAGAATTTCAAGCTTTCAAAAAGGTCTTTGTTAAAACTCAGATGAAAGAGCCAGCAATGGTAAGCAAGACAGAGCGGCAGTGACTGAGTGATACGATGGAGGGGTCTTGTTCCCTCCTTTAACACTCCAACTTGACATTTGACTGTGGTGTGACTAGGTGACTATGGGGACTTTCCTGGTTTTAGCCCTGGAATTTTCATGTTCTGAGAAGTTCCTCAGTCCTAGGCAATCCAGCATAGCTGGTCACCCTGTTATGAAAAATTCATCCTTTGGCTTAAGCACGTCCTTTTAAGGCTTCATGTGTAGGACATAAGAAGACAATCAATCATGGCCCTATGGTGTGAATTAGATGGAGAGGTTCCCCATGGACAGACGACAAGACAGCCTGTACCAAGGGCAGACTATTCCCATTTGGCTCTTCCTACCTGTTGCCACCATCTCTGAGTTTTGATTGGTTAGAAGCAGCGCCCCCCCCCACACACACACACTGGCTGCTGGAGAAGCCGAGGGTGTCTCTGGCCCATGGCTGCTTTCCTGAGGGCTCTTTCCTTCCCCGTAGTATTCACAAGCTTTCTCAAGATCAGGGTTGTCTAGCTGGACATGGTGGCACCTGCTTGTAATCCTGGTACAGGTTCGAGGCCAGCCTCAGCAACTTAGTGAGACCCTGTTTCAAAATTTTAAAAAAAAATGGCTGAGGGTGTAGCTCGGAGGTAGAATGTCCCTGGGTTCAATCCCAAGTACCACAAAAAGAAGAATAAGAATAAGAATAAGAAGGAGAGAAAGAATGGAAGGAAGGAAGGAAGGAAGGAAGGAAGGAAGGAAGGAAGGAAGGAAAGAAGGAAGGAAGGAAGGAAGGAAGGAAGGAAGGAAGGAAGGGCTAACAAGGAGAGAAAAGCAAAGCAGCCCTTTTTGGAAGGTGTAGACTGTCCAGAGAGGAGGACAACTCTGCCCCAACTGCCCTGCTCAGGATGACCCTGGAGGCCACAGCCAGGCACAGGAGAGCTCCCTATCCTATGGCCCTAGAACAACATCTCTGGGGCCATCTCTTTGCCTCTTCTGCCCACCAAGCTGCTGGAATTCATCAAATTGTTAGTCCCTGAATTCCCTCCTTGTGGAGTAGGATAGGGGAACTCTATAGAACTTAAATTGCACAGACAACATGGCCTCTGAAGTGTTTTACCTCCAAGATCACAATTTCTTTGCCCCCAACATAAAGAAAGTGAAAAGCAGGTTCTACAAATGTCTTTCCTTTCACCTTTTTGACACCTTTCAGACAAAGATGAAAAAAAACACTAAAAGATAAGAAATAAGAGAAAAATATAGGAGAAAGCTTATCTATATACCCCAAAATGACTTGTTTTGAGTTCAATATTTTGTTAGTCAGCTTTCCATTGCTGTGACCAAAATGCCTGACAAGAACAACTTACAGGAGGAAAGAGCTATTTTGGCTCATGGTTTCAGAGGTTCAGTCCACGGTCCGCAGGCTCCAAGGCAGAAGCATAGCAGAAGGGCATGGCACAGGAAAGTTGCTCCCCTCATGGCACCATGAAACAGAGAGAAAGAAAGAAAACAAACCCTTCCAGCGCATAGCCCTAGTGATCTACTTTTTCCAAGTGGGTCTCACCTCTCAGTAGTCCATCCAATCATCCGTGGATTAATCCACTGACGAGGCAGAACCCCGATGAGGTAGTCACTTCCCAAAAGCCCCACCTCTCCTAAGTACATGGGGCTTTGGAGAACATTCTAGATCTGAACTATAACAATTATGATCAGGAAAATCAGTTCACCTGTTTCTGATTGTATCTTGAAAAGACAATTCCCTCCCTCACTAACTAGCTTAAGTAGGTCAGTGTTAAAGAACTTCAGAGACGCAACTTTGATTTCACTTGGCTTCATGTGGACACTCTCAGCTTTGCCAATAAGAAGTGAATCATCTCTACTCCCCTATAAAATCCAATATCAGGTTAAAATAAGGAGCAGGCAGTGAGGGACTTGTAAATGTTTAACAACCAGTTCTCTGGGAATCAGTGGGGTGGGTGGGTGGGGGGCTCTGATTTGAAGGGTTTGCAGATTTCTGTGGGGTAGATAGTCCTGCCATGCTGGTTTCGGGTTACTAAGGCCATGTCTCTGAGCTGGAGCTGAGAAGAGAGGTGCACAACATTCTTTAGGGCTGGGTGAGCAGGGTCCAGAGAGAAGGCTTCACACACCACTGGGAGCAGCAAGAAGAGAAGCAGGAGGAAGACTGGTTAGAGCAGAGGTTGTCAACTCTGGCTGCACAAGAGCAACTCCTGGCAAGCTGAGAGATGGGTGCAATCCCCATACCCAGGGCACACTTCAACTAATGAGGTCACACTCTCCGGAGTGGGACCCACATGTCCAGCTGTGCTGGAGGAAACTCTGGAGGTGACTCCAACATGTAACCAAGGTGGAAGGCCACTGAGCCTGCACCAAACTTGAACAGAATCCCCCGTACAGAAGTCCCTTGAATTCTTCTGGGACATCCTGTGTCTCTCTATTAAAGCTTGTTGGAGATGGCACAGTTGGGAAACTGTAAGACCATGAATATGGTGGCACTAATCCATGAGTGTTAGCTTTTGGCAAGGCTTAGCTCGCCATGTTTACACAAAGATAAGGGATGGAATGAGGCTCAGGGGAAACACAGAGTGATAACTCCACATGCAGAAAGCTCTCTGAGGGTTCTCAGCTGAGAGATGGGTGCAGGCCGGGCAGCACCTCTTCTGCCTGTTTGCTTTGATTGTAAGACTCTCTGTAGGTGCCATGAAATGGGTAAAACAGGTCTCAGCTCTACATAATATGTTTTGTGTTTTTCTTTTTATTTGGAGGAAGGCATTAGTATGTGAATGTTTACTCAAAGCAAATAAATGAATGTAGGAAAGATGACAAATGCCATAAATGGTACTGCAATGGGTACTGCCCAGCAGAGATGGCTGGGGTAATAGTGACACTAAGTCTGGTGGTTAGGGAAGGCCCTCCCAAGGACATGGTAATTAAACCAGGTTCTAAGGAAAGAAAGCCTCCCAAGGCAGGGTTTGCTGGGGCTATAGTTAAAGGCAGTTATCACGGGAGGAGAGAGTGCTAAGCAGAAGAATGTGCAAGTCTCTCTGGGCCTGGGAATAAGATGGGGCTAAGTGTGGTGGCACATGTCTGTAATTCTAGTACTTGGGAGGCTGCAACAGGAGGATCACAGGTTTAAGGCCAGCCTCAGCAACTTAGTGAGACCCTGTTTCAAAACAAAAATGGCTGAGGTTGTAGCTCAGAGGTAGAATGTCTGGGTTCAGCCTCCAGTAACAACAACAACAAAAAGGAGGTCTTTATCCCAAGAACAGTGAGAGACAGAGACCAGTGTTTTAAGAAAGGCATTAATGAATCAGATTTGCAAATGCAAAGACCATGGTGCCACCTTGGAGAATGAATGGGAAGGGGGCCAACATGGATCCTGGGTTATTGGGAAGCAGCTCGGATTAGGGCAAAGGAAAGTTGAGAGATTTGTGATGTAGAAATTCAGAAGAAGGTGTTAACCCCAGCCATCTCTGCTGGGCAGTACCCATTGCAGTTATAATTCCACATTTACCTACCTGGCATATACTTTAATTTACATTCATCTCCCTTTTTTAGATCCCTCTGAGAGCAGAGTTACATCTGTTTCTGCTCATAGTACCGGCCCTCAAAAATAACTGTTTGATGAAAAAAAAAACATATGAAGGACCGCTTTTTTGTACTTATTGCTTCACTATTGATATTCTATAGGCTATCAAGGACAAATCTGTTGCATTTATCAGAATTTTATGATTCTGTAACACTGCACTATTTACTTAAATAGCTATAGATTTGAATAAATATAGAGAAGACAGGCTAATCAAATATGGAGTAACAGAAAGTCCAGAAGGAGAGCTGGGTAGAAGAATCGGGATTGTCCCAGTTTGAAATGACTTAAGAAATGTAAAGTTCTATACTGAAATTCCTCAGTTCCACAGCATGCATTGGATACAATGGTACATCCAGTCCTGAAGTCCAAAGGCAGGTAAGCAAGGTGCCTGAATTAAAAGACTTCCTAGCTGGTGGAAACATCGAATGTGGGGGTGACCTCACCACAGCACTCCCCAAGTCCCCATCTGCTGTGAATGATCAGGTCATTGTATCAGTTACCAGGGTGGGACCCAATTACTGGAGCCTCTATACTCAACCCTTTGTATGATTAATCCGGCCTTGTTCTGGCTGTTGAACGCAAGATTTTTTAATTGCTATGAAGTTTTTAGAAACTTTTATATGGGATTTGGCGCGACTTTTTATCTCACTAGAAGATTGAGCTTTTTTTTCAGTATATTATAACTTCTCTTAGAAGTGGGTCATGTGCTTGCATTTAAAGTATCTATCACACATCTATCATTCTAATGCACTTCTAGAAGTCTCAAGGGTCCTTACCCACCATAATCTGAGGCTGACATGGCTGGTCCTCTGACCTGACAGTCACCAAGATCCTCTAGGTACCTCTTGGTAGATTTCTCCAAAATTGGTGTCAGTTACTAACTCACACTCATCTCCGTTCATATACCTCTACGCCATTACTAATTATACTGAATTTTCACCTTGATTCATGAAAACACAAACCAAACAAACAAAAAGTCCCAACTTTTAAAATCTATTATAGACATGCAAATTCTAATGTAAGCAGTAATATAATGTTTGCTTGAAATTCCACCTTTGTTCCATTCTGGATTTAATTAATATAGTTTTTATTTGACCAGGGTAGACAAGAATTTCCAGAGTAATGCCATGAATTATGAATTGTGCCATGAACCTGGTTATAGCTTGAGTTTTGGCTCCCTTCTCCATTGCCAAAAAGAAAAAAGGACCAAATCCGCTGCATAGAGGGACTTGCACGTTTAATCCTGGCCAGTCTCCAAGGAGAGAGAATTTTGCTCATTACTCATTGGCTTGGACAAGATTAATTTCCTTTTCTCCATATCCCATAACTTGAACAAAATACGCAAATCCAGTGTTGGGAAAAAATGATACTAGAATTAGAATCCAAATAGGAAATTCTCTGACCAATTTACTTAAAACATTAAAAATTATGCACCAATTTCAAATACATTTTCTCCCCAGGTAAAGTTGAGGGAGTTAGATTTGGTGCCACTAGATTAAAAAAAAGGAAAATATCTGATAATTGTCTTAGGAGAAGAAGAGAACCTTCCCCTTAAAAATATCTAAAAACACTAGAAAGAAGAAGGAAACCAAACAACCGTGTTGCAGAAATATCTAAGGGTTCTTATTGCTTAAAAATATATATATCCAGCGCATTCATTATTCAGAATTCTGTCTGTTCCATTCTAATGCGATCCAATTAGATGTTCTTCCTGACAGGAGCTGGTTCCATGTAATAAATTCATTACATTCTGTCAACACGTACAAGACAAGACTTGCAAAATCTTGTTCAGTACTCCCATTATACCTCATCAGTCCTCAAGTAGAAAAGTGAACATAGACGAAAACACAGAGCCCAAAACCCTTCCCATAAGAAAAGGAAGTTAACGTTCAAAGAGTCAAAAAGATTAATATTTTCTCCTCTTTTGTGGATAGTCTCACACCCTTGGGGCCTCATTTCCAAGCTGGCTAAAAAGCGAAAGGATGAAAGAGTCCACAAATGTGCAGTATAATTAGTCTGCATATACTGCAGCGAGTCATTAAAGGTCAATAATTATTGTTGGGGAGGATCTCTTTTTAGATGTCAAAGCATGAAGAACTGTGTCAATGACCAGCGGACACTCGTACGGGACCAGGGCATGGCAAAGAGGAACGCACACTAAACACGTTGGCTGGGTGTTTGTCTGCCAGTATCCTGTAATGTGTAATTGAAGATGCTTTTAGTGAAGGAAATTCTTCTGGTTGATACAAAATAGATAATGGACCCACTGTTATTTCTTAGCAGGCTCTGGATTTTAACTTTGAACTGAAGATTGGAAGTTCAAACTAGACCCACTCTATGTGCTTCTTTTCCTCCATTATAGGATTTAGCCTAGGCCTGATCTCTATCACATGTGCCTCTGTCCCCGATGCCTGCCTGGGTCCTGAATTCTAGACTCCAAAGGGGCTGCCAAATGAGTCTTGGAAGGAGGGAGCGAAAACATAGCACTCTTTTATGTCTACACCACAGACCTACATATACAGTATATCTGTGGTAGCATAATGTCATAGAGGGAAGAGGTTAGTTTTTAAAAGCTATCCAAAGAGGCTCCTTAGAGGCACAGGCAACAAATGCATATGGAGAAACACTGGCCTGACTATAAGCTTGTTGCTGGAGGGAAGCTCACCTTGTCTTTAGTATTTAAGAAAAATGATATAATTTCATGAAATAAAGTGTTGAGGAAAAAAGGAAAGGGATCATTCCTCAGCCTACCACTGCAGAATCGCTTTCAACTCCCAGTTAACATGTGCACATATTTTATAGTTATGATCACTGAACTTACACTCCACGTGTAAGTTTTTTTTACCATCTACTTTGTCCATTTATCTTTACTGCCTAAGTGTTTTCATGTTGAGACAGACTTCATGATTCCTCCGTAAGAACCCCCCAGGTTCCTTCTGAATCTACCCTAGGTGGAGTAAATCGAACAACATACAGAAAAGGGGATCCCTGAAGATGACAGAATTCTCAGGCCCTCATGTTTGTAATTCTCAGGTCCTTTGAGAGTAGACCAGAAGTAGATGGAAAATGCTAAGCCCTTCTGGGACAACCTCTGACAGCCAGGCATCTCTGAGGGTCAGGCCCCGTCTAGGACTTCTGTATAGAGAGGGGACAGTGACCTCCTGGGCCGAGCATGAAGGCCCGTGCCTTTTCTCCTATGATTTCTGATACTAGAGTCAGGCACAGTGGCACACGCCTGTAATCCCGGTAGTTGGGAGGCTGAGACAGGAGGATGGTAGGTCCAAGGCCAGCCTTAGCAATGTAGAGAGACTCTCAGCAATCTGTCAAGACCCTGTTTCAAAACAAACAAACAAAAAAATAAAGTTGGGCTGGGAGTGTAGTTTGGAAGTAGAAATCTTCTGAGTTCTATCCCCAATAACACAAAAAATTAATAAATAAAAATTTCTGATACTAACCACGAGGGGCCAGCTCAGAATAACAGATTGGCCACTTGATAAACCCTCTGACTCTTCACTTTTTAAATTTTGTTTTTGTTTCATTGCTTTTTGCTCAACATCCCCCACTGACGTCCTTTATACTTGCTCCACACCCGCCCCCTTCACTGAATATATCACACATGGTTATGATTATATGATGCGGCCTCGGGTTTGACTCACGCTGCTTAGAACATTCCTCAACACCTCACTGGTTCCACATATAGTAGACACAGGTATAGGACATAAATCTGTTCATTCCCATTTCAAACTGGGTGACTGCAGATCATTTAACCAATCCCCGCTTTCCTTTCAATATTTTCATCTTCTTCAACTTTGCTCATCATGGGCAGCGATGTGATGAACACAGATAGACACGTGAAGTGTATTTTGCTGTTTCCTTTCATGAAATTCTTGTGTCCTGGGACTGGAGGTGGGTCTCTGTGCCATGCCTCCCTGAGTTACTGGATTACATGTTTCTCTTTATCTCTTTCCACAGTGTCATGCACATCTCTTTGCCATGGCCAATAACCGAAACAAGAGGGACAATCTAAATTTGCAGAAGGGACACTTGCTACCGTTGGTGTCACCTTTTGTGTGTGAGTTTGTGCAGTCTAACTTTGACAATCTAGTTCATAATCCATGTTAGGAAACAGAGGAGGGTCCCCTAAAAGTCCCTCTTACCTTTGCTTAGTGCCTGGAATAGACCAGCACATGCTGACTTCTGTTTGCTGTAGTAGCAACAGTTCTAATATTGGGGGATTGCTTCTGACTTGAATAACCTTTCAAAGATACAGCCATTTGGGGTTTACGCTGATAGATTTCAGATAGATTCCCAAAATTATTGGCCCTTTTTTGGGGGGTACTAGGGATTGAATCCAGGAGCATTCTACCTCTGAGCTATACCCCCTACCCCAATCCTTTTTATTTTCCTGCTCTTGAAACGGGGTCTTGATAGGTTGATGAGAGTCTTGCTATGTTGCTGAGGCTATCCTTGAAACTACAATCCTCCTGTCTCAGCTTTCCAAGTAATGTGGATTATATGTGTGTGCCACCACACCCAGCTAAAATTATTGACTTTACCGCCACTTTTTCAGAAAATAATTACTCGGCACCCCTGTGGGTGCTTCCACTACCCACTTATTTTTATTCAATGTCCCCCAATTGCACCAGAGGCTATTACTGCCCCCTTGAGCTGGTGCAGCATCTCCTTACCATATGGGGGGAGATACCACCGACTTTGGGATTCAATGGAGATCCTTCCTGATCCCTTTGATGAGGATCAAGAGGCCCAAAGTCAGCCTGAGACCCTTAGATACCCCCTCAAAGGCAGTCTCAGCTGCTAGTCAGCACACAAATGAGTGTCCACATCCATACCTGAGAGTTTTCCAAGAGAAACCAGCCCCAAATCCACCATCAACCAGCCATCGCACAGCTGCTGGGAAGCAGAGGCCGGAAACATCAGCACCCTGGGACTCAGGGCTGATGTTTTTTCTAATTCTGCTGTGGATGTCCTTCATTATGGGCTTTTCGGTAAAGGCAAACTTTTCCCATTTTCCCTTCTTGTGTTCATCATGCCTCCTCTTGAGATCCTCTCAAATATTCCACATTTTCACACTGGAGAGTCAAGATCATGCACTGGTTATAGATATGAGCCCAGATTCCAGTATTTACTATCAGTGTGACCTTGAGTAAATTCCTAGGTGTCTCTGTGCCTCAATTTTTCCATAGATTAAAAAAAGAGCTCAGAGTAGTACCCATCTCATTAGACGGTTGTGAGAACTAAGTGGCAGAATCCGGGTGATATCCTCAGGGCAAACCCTCTCAAGGAGAAATCACTGAGGGATGCTAAATATTATCCACAAAGTATATCCTGTATCTCTACTATTATATTCCTTTTCCTCTGATTTCCAAGCTCCAGGACGTTCCCAAATGCTCCCTGCATTTACACTGCTGATCCTCACTATAAGAACTTTTTCCTGAACATGCCTAACCATTAAAGTGTGCCTGGCCTGTGATCCATTCTTCAAGATCCAATAGTATAGGTATTTTGTTAATCTGAAAAGAACATTTTGAGCTAAAGTGCTAATGTCCAATATCAAGCTACTAATGTCAGCCAAACCACATGAACCTAACAGGTCAGGAAGTGAGGGACACAATAGACACTTTTAAGCACATCAAAAGTGTCACCATTTTGCAGATAGAAGTCCTTCACCCATGAGTCACCCAATTCTATGAATATCTGTGCTGATGTCATTGGTGCATTTGCTTTGCATCCCTTAATGGATTTTACATTCAAGAGCAGATATACTGTGGTTAGTCCAAATGATGCTACTCCTCTTTCAAATGATGCAATAGGTCATCGTAACCATCAACACCATCATCGTTACCGTCATTATCATAATCATAGCCACCACCATCACCATCATTATCATCAGCAGCAGCATCATTATCATCATCACCACCACAACCATCATCATCACCACCACCACCACCACCATCACCACCACCATCATCATCATCACCATCACCATCATCACAATCACCACCATCATCATCAACATCACCACCATCATCACCACCACCACCATCATCACCATCACCACCACTACGTCACCACCATCACCATCACCATCACCACCACCATCATCATCATCACTATCATCATCGTCACAATCACCACCATCATCATCAACATCACCACCATCATCACCACCACCACCATCACCATCACCATCACCACCATCATCACCACCACCATCATCACCACCATCACCATCACCATCACCACCATCATCAACATCATCACCATCACCATCACCACCATCACCACTACCACCATCATCACTATCATTATCAGCAGCAGCAGCATCATTATCATCACCCCCACCACAACCATCATCATCACCACCACCACCATCACCACCATCAACACCATCACCAACATCACTGTCACCATCACCACCATCACCACCATCATCATTGTCATCATCAGTCACCTTTGGAGGCTTAGTGATAGCAAGTACCTAAGTTATCAATAACTAGATAATTCACTGGAAATTTTACAAACTCTCTGTCTCTGTCTCTGTCTCTCTCTCAAATGCAATCAGATCAAAGGAAAAAGTCCTGTTGCCCCCACTAACTTCCAGAAAATGCCTAGATTGTCAAGTTTGTCTTGCTGATCTCTGGTTTTATGACATCATGGAGTAGGAAACTCCAAAAGCCACATGATGACAAGCAGCAGTTCAGAGCATCATCTGTAATGACATTAGCTTCATGCAATGTTCCATCTGGGTCTTTGACCTGTGAAGATGCATTAACACTAGCTCCCTGCAGTCCACTATCCCATTGGAGTAGCCCCACTATGGTTGTTTTATCCATGTAGAATACTGACTTGTCGACAGGCATAATTACTGAGTTTAGTTAACTCAAAGGACCAACTAAGTGAATTCTGAAATTACAGGTTGGCTTGAATGAGCAGGCACCACAGTGTGATGACTGCAGGTCAAGAGGGATGTTCACAAGACCTTAGATCTAATCACAGAGACTCCATATATTTTAGTGGCTCCACTTTTAAAACTAGGTCCTTACAATTCTCTACAGGGAAAAGAGAAGAAACAGTGCATCAAGCAATAACATAATTCCAGAGATTTCCCCAAACCTCCTATGTAAGGCAAGTATTGCCTACTAAATAATGTCATAATGCACATCAACACTTTGTGTAGCGAGTTACCATCATCAGGACCAATGAATGCCCCAGGTTATCCTCACTTCTCTATCTACACAAATACTCTTTTTTATAGGTTATGGCATGTCCCAAAGCAAATATTTATACCCATGTATAATTAATTGTACACCTGTTTATGATAGTGTGATAAAGTAAGAAATACGAATTTTGTCTTCATCCCTGGTTCATAGCACAGAGCTTCTATCTTAGAAAGTTCAGGCTGCTATAACCAATTGCCATGGCCTGGGTAGTTTAAGTGAAAGACAGTATTTCTTTCATTGGTACATGTAATTATACAACATAGTGAGATTCAAAGTGATTCAAACAGAATGCACACAGCACTTGATGAATTTCCCTCTGCACCCCACACGTTCCCTGCTCCTCCCTACCCCTCCCTACTCCTATGTGTTAGTGAGACTGGTGGTGATACCTCCATATATGGACATCACATTATTTGAACTGTTTCCTTCCTCCATCCTTCTTCTCCCCTTCCCAACTTCCCATCCCTCAACCCCCTTTCGCTATTCTACTGGTCTTTCTATTCATTTATCTGTAGTCCCTTTTGTTTTCTATTTCCTCTCTTGCTTTCACATATGAGAGAAAACATACAACTCTTGGCTTCTGAGGTTGGCTGACCTCAGTATAATATTCTATAGTTTCATCCATTTTCCTGCAAATAACATAATTTTGTCCTTTGTGACTTAATAAGATTTTATTGTGTGTATATACACCACATTCTCTTTATCCATTCATCTGTTGACGGGCACCTAGGTTGGTTCTATAATTTAGCTGTTATGAATTGTGCTGGATTAAACATGGGTATACATGTATCACTATGGTTTCCTAACTTTAATTCTTTTGGAAAGACACCAAGGAGTGGTATAACCGGGTCATCTTATGAAGACATTATTTCTTACAGTGCTAGTAGCTAGGAAGTTCAAGGTGGGGTGCTAGCAGATCTGGTATCTAAGGAGGGTTCACTTCCTTATTTACAGACTTCTCATAAGGCCATTAAGCTCATTAATAAAGGCTCTGCCCTCATGACCTAATTACTTCCCCAAGGCCCAACCTTCTAATACCATCACATTAAGGGTTAGGATTTCAATGTATGAATTTGGGGGGACACAAAGATTCAATACATAGAAGTTCCAAAACTCCATGTAATTTTCTGAATGATTGGAGTGATAAAGATAACTTTTGCTATAAAACTTGTTTCTTAGACCCTGGTTCCTGGCACGCCTGAAATCTCTGGAGTGATAAAAAGTGTCCGTTTGCATGCTAATAAGATGACTGGTGGCTGGGGATCCTAAATACCTTTAGGGTCAAGTAGGAGGCAGAAAGACCAAGGCACCATTAGAGGATCAGAACTCTCAATTCCCAACTTGAACCTTCCCCCCAACCTCAAGGCAGGGAAAAGGGGCTCAAGATTAAGTTAATCACCAGTGGCCAATGAAACCTCCACAAATACCCTAGAGACTCCAGTGGGTATACACATTAAGGTGCTGTACCCAGAAAGGACAGAGATGCTCTGTACCCCTTCCATACTTTGCCCTGTGCAACTCCTCCATTGGCTGTTCCTGAGCAATATTCTTTATCATCAACTTGTAATAGTAAGCATACTGCTTCCTAAATTTTTTTAACATGCTTTTATTGGTGCATTGTAGTCTCACATCACAGTGAATATCTATTTGATGTTAACATACATGCACACAGCTCTTAGTGTCCCCCCTCCCCCCACCCATATGAAGTACCGAGAATGATGTTGGTATATTCTCACATGTACACATTGTTTATCACAGTAATTCCATTGATTCACTTCTTTCTTGCCCTTCCCCTTCCCTTGTATCACTTCCCTTGCCCCACTGAAGGTTCTCCATTATCAACCGGAGTCCCTTGTGTGTCCCCACTATTCCCTAGGTTGCACATATTAATGAAAACATATTTCCCTTCTTTTTTGTGATTGGCTGATTTCACTTAATATAATGTTCTCCAGATCCTTCCATTTTCTTGCAAATGATGTTATTTTGTTCCTAAATTTTGTGAGCCCTTCAACTATCAAACCTGAGGAGGAAGTCATGAGCACCCCCAACTTGTAGCCAGGTGTCAGAGATGCAGATGGAAACCTGGGATTTGTAATTAGCCTCTGAATGAGAGCAGTCTTGTAGAGCTGAGCCCTCAACCTGTGAGGTCTATGTTAACTCCAAGTAGTGTCAAAAGTAAATTGAATTGTAGAACACCCAGTTGGCATCCAAAGAGTTGGAGATTTTGTTAGTGTGGAGGAAAATAGACAGACAAACAAAAACGATGCATTCATTTGGTGTCAGAAGTGTTGTTATAAACAGTTCAGAGTGGTTTTTACATCATAATATCATCACGATATTTACAAGAGCAGCACCTTGGGCCATCAACATGCTAATCCAGACATGGCAGTTACAATGAAAAGGTAGTCATCCCGCTTCTTAGGTGTCAAGTTCTGTGCTAGGCTCATTTAAATAACTAGTCACTCAAATTGGTTTATGGTTTTAAAATTTAAAAGGAAAAGAGAAATCTCAACTGAAACTCTGCCTGAGACCAAATCAAGGTGGCACCTCCACTTAGAAAGAGAACCATACAGTGGGGCAGAACACAGAGCAGAGAAAAGCTCTATGTGCTTTCCAGAATCTTCCATCAGAGCTGCCGAAGGGGAAATACAGACAGGAAGCACAGGTTAAACTCAGACAGGCTCAACGGCTGTGGCATCAGGAGCATTAACTCCTCTGAAGGCCCCAATTACCTAAAATTATCATCCCCATTAAATTCCAGCCACTGCCAAATCAGTTCCCTGAACACATCCTGAGGACCTGGATTTCCCGAATAAGGACCTCCCAATTGAGAGAGGTGTCCTATAACATAAAGGACGCTCCTCCACAGCCACGTAATAACCACATCTGCGAGTTTCCAGTGGGCTGCTCTCAAGCAAAGCAAAGGAATGGATGTAGCAGACCAGCACAGGGAGGATGCACGTTCCTGGTGAGAGGTCTGGGTAATGAATTCTTCGACAAAGAACCCCAGCGCTCTGCAGCTTCTCAACCCTCTGCAGGATCTGTGCTCGTGGGTGGATGAGCATGTGACTCTGAAACACCTTCAGAATTCATGCAATGCATAAACTCAGCTCCCAGACAGCACATATGGTTCCCTGGGAGGGGAATACTAAGAGGCAAGAGTATTCCTCTTGGAGCCAAGGGTCCCACATGCAGACCCCGCAGGGTGTTCAGCCCCTGGAAGGAGGTGGTGCAGCCAGGGCTGAGCAGAGGGGCAGGGGTGCAGGTTGGGGCTGAGCAGCCCTGACAAGCTCAGGAGCCCCAGAGAGGTATGCCGCTGAGTATGGCTGGAAACCCCCAGCACTGTTCATGGAGGGAATAGGGTGTCCCGTGTGCTTTCTTTTAATAGACTTTGTTTTTTAGAGAAGTTGTAGGTTCACAGCAACATTGTAAAGCACAGAAATTTCCCATGTTCCCTCTGCCCCAACACGCACACAGCCTCCCCACTGTCGACGCCCCCTCCTGAGCGGGGCTTTTTGTTTTCTTGGTGGGACTGTGCATCTCAGTCTTAACACCTGACATAGCTTAATATGGCTTTTCCAGGTGGTGCCTGCTTTGGGAGCCGATTGCTAATTTCTACACACGGACAGAGTTCTTAGACTCCTTGGATTTCTTCTGGTACTTAATACAGTATCCCGTATATTTTAAGTACTTGACACTTTTTACGAGTGATGGGATTATGAAGTTGGGTTTGAGATTTTAAATCCAAAGATTTAAGAAATGTAAAAGTTAAGTCACTTTGCTTCGCTCGGATGATCCGTAAGATGCCAAGGGTGTTAAATGAACTTTTTGGCAAATACCCTGAAGTCTGTTGTGAAACAACTTACAATACAGACTTGGAGCTACATGATTCTAATAATTATCTCCTTAAACACAATTACCAGTAAAAGCCTAATATAATACGCTAGCTTATAACCCCTAAGATATTCCCATAGGCAAATAAAGCTCAAGTCTCTAAACCAGGACACATTATTTTGCCCTTCAAACCTGTGTCGTCTCTTTATTTCTAGTCTCTGTTAATGGAGTCACCTCAATTCCAGACAGGCTTTATATCCACTCTCTCAGTGGAGAACCAAATCCTATTTCCTCCAGAGGGCTGTCCACCGCCCTGCCTCCATCTTTCCTCTGCAAAATCATCCTTCCCACTTTGGCCCCAGTGTCCATCTCAGTTAGAAACAAAGCTAAGCAGCCTGATCATTTTACTCTCCGAGTAAAGAAAAAAAATCCAGTGTCTACAAGATAAAAACTCATAATCCTTAATTCGTCACCAAAGATCCTCACATCCTATCAGCACAGGCTCAGGTACATGCCTCACCCTGCAAAATGGGGAAACAGAATGGCAGCACATTCCTCCCGTCCACCAGCCTGATCCTGTCTTAGGGAGTCTGGTCTCCCCACCACCCATTGCCATAAGCAGACGGTTATTCTGAATTTTCTTTCAATTCAGTAGGAAAGAGCTTTTTCAGAGATGGGTTTTTAACATGATGTTCCATTTTCCTGGTTTCTGCATATTTTTCCATGGGACCTTTGCTGCTTGTCTGACTTTTTTTCCTGACCACTCATTCTTAAGCAATCGAAGACCTCACCAGACTGACCTTTGGTGGCAGACAGGGTGTGCATGTTGCCCTTGGCCCTGTTCCTTGCTCACTTGCCACCATGCACTGGCCACATTCCCTTCTCAGATGTGTAGCGAGAGCTCAAGGTTGGTGTTTGCAGCTCCTAGCCCAATCCTCTGCCCATTGGTAGTCTTGCATTTGTTTAAATCAAATGCATTAAAGTGTAATTTCCATACTATTGAGTGCACATATTTTAAATATAAAGCTTGATGAGTTTGGGCAAGTATCTACACTCATGAAACCCACATTCTTATAAAGATAGAGAACATTTCTATCATCCAGAAGATTCTCCTCTGCCTTTGCATTCAATCCTTCCTACCCTCCTACCCTTATCCACTTTCTATCAAAGCTACCAAATCCTGTGAATAGTTATCACATCCTGTGGATAGCTATCCTCTGCTATCACATCCTGTGGGCTTCTGTACCTGACTTCTTTCACATACATAATGTTTTTGCAATCCGTCCGTGTCACTGGGTTGACAGTCCACCCCTTTGGTTACTGAGTGGTATTTCAGTGCATGGAGATCTGCACCACATTGTTTATTCATTCGCCTGTTGATAGACATTGAGATGTGTCCAGTTTGAGGGAACTAAGAAATACGTATTTTTTAAAAAAGAAATAATAAATTGTGAATTCATATGATATTTTGAATTCAAATAAAAAACTACAGGAATTTTACTTGTGTCATTGATTTTATTTTTTATCAGTGTGCTGAAAATCTGATTTCCTGATCTCATTAACAAAATTATTTATTTCCTTGTCCTACAACATATCTATATGACTAGCTATATAATTGTCTTGAAATAACAATAACGATCTTATTACTAAATATTAAATGGCTCAATGTGGTTCAATTTCTCTTTATGTTCTCTGCTTAGGATGGAATGCACAGTTAGAGTTCTATTATATAATGCAATATAATTTTTAGTGTGATTTTACTTTTATCAACTTGGTACAAAGTTGAGATCACTTACTTCATTGTGTCTCTGCATTTTAAAAGTTTCATTCTCTTTTAATTATGTAATGTTTGGTTATATAAAACATTCATCCAATTCCAAAGTCATATCTATATAACAAGACCTATAATCCAGAAAGGTCTAATGTCCACCCCATCCCTATTTTTCTTTTCTATTTTAGTTATCACCCTACTGGCTGTTTTGTAAAAAAAAATATAAGCATGTGTATCTTTTGGTATATCTCCTCTTTTCTTACACACAATACTAAATAAACCCTTCATCATGACAATACATAAAAAATCATTTCATGATAGTATATCTTTCTCATTTCTTTTTATAGATGCATGAGTGCACCACAGTTTACTCTACCAATCAGCACACTGGTAGACATCTGGGTTGTCTCCAGACTTTTGTGATTATAAGTAATACTTCAAAAGTAATCTAGTGAACATGTCATTTCATGTTTTGCCATTATCTTTGGGATCATCTTCCTGAAATGCTGTTGTTGGTTCGCAGGGTAACTCCCTAAGCATTTTTTTGAAATATTGCCACATTTCCCTCTATAGGTGCTGTGTCACATGGCATCCCCACTAGCAGTGCACAAAGTGACCTCACCCCACCCTCACCATCAGAGCGTGTTACAAACTTTTTGATGTTTCCCAATCCCATAGGTAAGAAATGATATCCTGGTATGGTTTGAATTAGCATTCCAGACAGCTGGCCTTTTACTTTGGAATAAAATTAATATCTTCATTCATATCTGTTGATGTTTTCTAATTACCTGGAAACCTCTATCTCCTTTGATGGTAATAAACTCACATCCAGAACTCCCCATCCTGGGTGAAATTGCACCATGTGATTCAAATCATCTCTCCCTTCCACAGTGGATGCAATCTGGCCTCCTGGAATGATAATATTCTGGAATAGAAGTAATTCGATAGGCAACAGATACAGCTCTTCACAACTCTTTTTAGAAATATGTTTTTCAGTAATTATAGATGTCATCATTTTCACATTGTGTCTATGACTTTCCTTTCCTTCTTCAGAAGGTACTACTATAATAGAAAAGAAGTTGTAAAAGGGAACCGATTATCACATTCAACTATTCTCACACCTAGACTTTTACTTCCTAGGCTCTGAATTGGTAAACTGAAGTGTGTCAGCTGGGGCTCCTCGTCTATGTTAGCTATGCTCACAAGGACATCCCTTAGCCACATTCTTTGTTGCAGTCATAGACTCAGATTTTGGGGGAAAAAAAGATCAAGGTAAGCCATGGTAGAATTCAACTACATCCTAATGTCACGATGGCAGAAGGACGAAGAGTCCTTGTGAACACCAACTGTACCAAAATGTTCTTGTGAAATAGAAGTCCACAACTCCTGCTATCTCCTGCCATCTTCTTCTGGGAAGTCAGGTCCACATGGCGTGGACCTTCTCAGCAGGAGGGCCAAGTCCTGGAAACTCAGGGAGCTCTCCAGGCACTGCCAGGAATTGACCAGGCTGACCAGACCTCCAAGGACTCACCCACAATCCCTCCGTCGGGCCCGGGCTTTTGTTCTCTGCTGTTTCACACCGTTCTCTGGAGAGGTTTAGACTCCGGAGCCAAAACCCTCACCCTTTCCAAAAACACGATTTATAATATTTTCATGTAATTGCACCGAGCACGTTGGGAATCGGAATAGCAGCCCACACCCAGTGGTCTAGTTAAAATGTCAGCAAGAAGGGCAAAAATTCACTCCCAGGGTGGCTAAAAGCCATTCCAGTTCTCAGAAGGAACTCAGACCTACTCCGAGAACCAAACAAAAACATCTGCAGAGTGTAGCTGGGGGAATGTGGATGGTGCAGTCAAAGTGGATACTACACAGGGTTCAAGAGCTGGAAGGTCCAATCCCACCTGTGCTGTTGTTGAGGAGAGCAAAAAAGAAGAGGAGGGGAACGGGCACCACATTTAAATCCAGATCACCAGGCAGAGCAATGCAGCCATAAAAACTCAGAATCAGACAGTGGGTTGGCAGCCAGTGACTTTTTTCCCATTAAGTAGTTTGTGGGCGGAGGCAGATCTCCAAATCCTCTGCGGTGGGGCCCCTGGGCAAAGACTGGCTTGTACCTTGACTGGTTAATACTAACAATGACACATTCTCCATCTTCCTTCCCTGAAAGGATCAAGTCTTTCACTGAAATTATTTTTGCATTAGATGAGCTGAGATTTTTCTCTGGTTGAACTATTTAGCATAATAGGTTAAACTAAAACTGCCCTCAGGAGCGGTAACAGTTAAGCAGTGGTGTTCTCATTTCATTGAGGTTTTACGCAAGCCAGCAGAACATTTATGACTCCCAGCCAGCCGTCACCAAACCCCAAAGGCAGTTATCAATACCAAGTATTTGCCTTAACTAGGACATTCCGATAGTGGCTTCCCAGAGTGGTAAAGTGGTGACCTTTGTGGTCAGCTTTACTTGGTGTTACAAGTTATACAAGATAAATACCAAATGACTGGTTCAATTTCCACCTACCTGACCGATTAACCGTGCCAAAGAATCACTTTGTCATTAGCATGTACACTTAAGAACTACATCCCCAGTAAAGTGAGGGCATGACCTTCAACATTTGCAGATGAAAACAGGGGCTTACTATGTGGAACACTTGCGCAGAGGAACTGCAAAGCTAGGGCCCTGGGAACCTGAATGCGCATGCAAGTCACCCAGGGATCTTGTTGAACTGCCAACTCCTTTGCAGTACGTCTAGAGTGGACCCTGAGATGCATATTTCTAGAAAGTTCTCAGGGCACGCCCACATTGTTGGGATGTAGCTGGTACCTGGGACACACTTTGAGTAGCAAGGCTCTAAAAAATAGCAAATATAGAACTCAAACGAGACCATAATTGTTCTCCCTTCTAGGTGGTCACAGCTTCAAAACTGCAGCCATTGCTCAAACTATTCTTTATTCCATATTCTCCTTAGGCGTTTAAAGTTTTCTTTTAGATGCCAAATTTGCAATGTTTTCTGAAGTCGGTTCTGGTATTTTGGAGTTGCCCTTTGCTTTTGACTTATGATAATAATGCTCCCTTGACTTGTTCAACTCATGTGCTAATCTTTGTGCCAAAAAAAAAAAAAGCCATGAATTCAAAAGATGGGGCCCCAAGTCCACAGGCTGGTAAACAGGTTTCAAAGGTGTGTGGAGTAGCAGTAGCTATTTGGAATGGATCTTTAATTACTGGAAAACAAAAGTCATATTTGTTTGTTAAATATTAGTCTTGGTCATTAGCTCTTTTACGTAATAATAAGAATAATAATATAGCTAGTGCTTAAATGTGTTCTTAGTTCTCACAATGTGTTTAGCCATTCACTGTAAGCATGCTATAAGCTTATTCCCATGAGACTCCCCATCACCTCTGGGCAGCATCTGGGAACATTGGGGTGATCAGTACAGGACCAATGAAAAAATAGTAATGATTACATTTTATAGTGAATTATATTGTTCATATGTACATTTTTAAACTTTTATTAGTGCACTGTAATTATGCATCATAATAAGATTCTCAGTCATACAAATGTACATGCACACATCACTTGGTGTATTTCCTTCTGCATCCCACCAAGCTGCCCCTCCTCCATCCCCGCACATGTCAGTGAGATTCATAGCAATACCTTTATATGTTGCTATAGCATTATGTGAACCGTTCCCTTCTTCAATCCTCCTTTCCCCTCTTCCCACTTCCCTCCCCTATCCCATTCCACTATTCTACTGGCCTCTCTCTGCATTTATCTGAAGCCCCTTATGTTTCCTATCTTATTTCTAGCTTCCACCTAAGAGAGAAAACATACAATATTTGCATGTGATTTACTATGCGCCAGATGCATCTCTAAGAGCTGTTTAAGTTTATCCAGTCATGATGTTCACTGTGACTCTGTAAGAAAGGTTCTCTTCTTGTCCCCGTGTATGGGTATGGGAACTGAGGCACAGAGGGACAAAGTGAGGTGGGTGAAGCCACACATTGGGTGGAGATCGGAGTCCATGCTTTCGAGCCCTCTAGTCTACTGCAGCATGGTGGCTGCCCTCATCACCAGTTGATTTGCTTGTCCCAGAAGGGTGGAAGCCAATGCCCACCATGACTTCTGTGCAGCCTGGCATTCCCAACCTGCACTTCCCCCCTTGCAGCTGTGTGAGCATGGTAACCACGCCAGGGCAGTGAGGCAGGCCTGGCTTTAGCATGCCTAAGTCTAGTATGGAGCACAGAGTTATGCCCCCAGAGAGATTTAAGGACATTTGGGCTGACATCATTCGAAAAACCTTTGCTGTAAGTACAACACCATGTAACATTTTTATTTGTGTATTCAGGAGTTGCTTCATACAGCAGTAATATATATGTGTGTGTGTGTGTGTGTGTGTGTGTGTGTGTGTGTGTGTGTGTGTATCTGTGAAACCTCTGCATTGGAAATGGCTAAAAAATATCAGGAGCAGTCTCAGAGAATGGTGTTTTATCAGAGTCCCCTGGAAAGAGTACGGTTCTTTCTGGGACTCCTAAGGTGTGCCAGGAGATCTGGCCGTGCATTAAGAATGACTTTGAAGGTAGTCTTTATTTTAAAAGAGCCGCTCAGCTTGACACCTGGGGGTGGCTGCAGAGAGTTCTTGGTGTTTGTGAGGATACACTTTGTCATGTGAAAGGAATGAATGGCTGTAACATCCTGAAAGGAACAAATGGGTTTAACATCCTCAAAGATTTGTTTTTCTTTTGGAAGCGAAAAGGATGTTTGATGTGTGTGGATCAATTTAGACTGATATATGTGAGGGGAAACTTTCATAATGAATTTCCTATCTCACTAAAACATCTATATATTTAGCAAACACTTATATGATACATGCTATTTATATGTACTATTTTAATCCTAAAATTGGCCTTACGAGATAGATACTATTATGATTCCAATTTTTCAAATGCAGAAACTGGTCAGAGAAGCTCTCTAACTTGACTGTGGACTCCCACAGTGAGTAAGTGGAGGGACAGAACATGAGGCTGGGCACTCTGTCCCCAGGGCCCTTGCTCCTGGCCCCCAGGCCCTCTCTCCCTATCAATAAAGCTCCTCTCCACAGCCTGCCCCTTGGGTCCTTCCCCTGATCTTTGAGGGGTGACTTCTCTAGGTTCCTCCTAGAGGGTTAGTGTTACCAGATAAAATGTGGGATAAAATATTGCAAGGAGCATATTATACAGATATTATTTGTCATTTCTCTGAAATTCAAATGTAACTGGGAGTCCTGTATTTGTGACAGCTGGCAGTCCTGCTCAATCCTTGGACATCATCTCCTTGGAGACCTTCCATGAACTCAAGAGATGCCTCCTATCCTTGCCCATCACTGTAGTTCTCTGCAGAGTACAGTCCTCCCTCATCCACGGTCTTGTTCTCCATGGTTTTAACCATCCACAGTCAACCGTGGCTGGAAAACATTAACACAGTATTTGTCTTGACGCTTTCCAAAAAGAGAGAGACTACATTTGCATCACTTTTATTATAGTGTTGGAACTAGGGATTGAATCCATGGACATTCTAGCTCCGAGCTACACCCCCAGCCCTATTTTATTTTTTTAAATTTTGAAACAGGGTCTCACTAAGTTTCTGAGGCCAGCCTAGAACCGGTGATCCTCCCATCTCAGCCTCCCAAGTGCAGGGATTACAGGCGTGTACCACCACACCCAGCAGCATGTTGTCATAATTGTATTTTACTAATTGTTGGTGTTCATTTCTTACTGTGCCTAATTTATAAATTAAACTCTATACCAGGTACATACATATAGGAAAAAACATAGTATACAGAGAGCTCAGTAATATCTGCAGTTTCAGGCATGCACTGGGGGTCTTGGAACATATTCCCTAAAGATAAGGAGGGACCACTGTACTCATTCAACAATTTCATTCTTCTTTACTTGTCCACTTGAGCATGTCCATCTCCTGCTATGAGAATGTCACTCAGTGAAGCAGGAGACTGGCATGCTCGTCCATCTGGTCTACCCTTCTAACCCAATGTCTGAGAGTGCTGGATGATCACAGTGTGTGGAAAGATGAATGCATATGCCATGTCACCTGCTGCCAAGATCTCTGCCTACACATCTGAAGGATGCTGTTTCTCCTCCAGATAGCACAGAAGAGTCCATCAGGACATGAGCTGTAGGCATTGACTTCTCCTTGCAGTATATGAATAACTGGGAACCAAACACACTGTCCTCATTTGCTAATTCAATTGTAGTGATTTCCCATTGCCCACAGACTGTTCATATTTTGAATCTCTTTATAAGAAATGTCAGTTTCTTTGCAGCCAAAATTGTAATTGAGTGAATAGCCATAGAAATAAGGCATATTTCATTCTCTCAGCATACACTGCGGATGCCTTCACACAGTCCAATAGAGCCGATCTGTCTCTGAAAAACCCTAAAAGGAACACATCCCAGAAGAAAGTTTCCATTTTTATAAGTAGGCCTCAGTATAGATAAAGTAGATTTAAGAAATCTATTGCATTTCTGGGTGTGGTGGTGCACACCTGTAATCCCAGTACTCGGGAGGCTGGCACAGAAGGATGGCAAGTTCTAGACCAGCCTCAACAACTTAGTGAGGCCCTTGGCAACTTAGTGAGACCCTGTTTCAAAAAAAAATAGGGCTGGGGGTGTAGCTCAGAGGTAGAATGCCCCTGGGTTCAACCCCCAGTACCCCCCCAAAAAAGAAAAAGAAATCTATTTCATTAAATCCTCTTGAACTTATTACTTTATATAAATAAAGTAATAATATATTGAGAACAAGTGAGTGACTTTACAAAGATACTTTTTCCTACTAGAGATCTGTGATTGTTTTTAATATGTTTATAAATCATAATGAGGATTTGATAAAAGACGAAACTGAATTCAGTAGGAACAGGAAGCTAGAAATTCTCTAAATAGATAAATCCTCCACATCTCTACAATGGGCTGAGCAATTCTGAAATTCCCTGTGGCTATTTGCTAATGGAAACTTGTAGAAGGTAGAATTTCCAACACTTTTTCACCAAAACAAAGTAAGAAATTGCTTAAATGCAAGCTAAATGTTTGGCCATTATTTAGATCCTAATTTCATAAATACTAGTAAACAAAAGCTAAAGCAAAAGAATCATGGGTTGTAAAAAAATTTAGCAAAAAAATTAGTAAAAAAATTACTAATTTTTTAAATTAGTAATATAGTCTTAATATTAATTAAAGATAGAATAAATTAATTATTGACTTTATTTTATACTTAGAGTTGAAATGACTCATCTATTTTAATAATTTAGAGAGCTGGGCACAGTGGTGCACACCTGTAATCCCAGTACTTGGGAGGCTGAGACAGGAGGATCGCAAGGTTCAAGGCCAGCCTCAGCAAGTTAGTGAGACTCTCAGCAACCTAGCAAGACCCTGTTTCAAAACAAAAAGGGGCTGGGGATAGAGCTTGAAGGTAGAAAGACGCTGGGTTCAATCTCTAGTAACACACAAACACACACACACACACACACACACACACACACACAAATAACAATAACAATTTAGGGAAAGAAATATAAAAACATTGGGAGGTACAACCCCCAGGATGTAAGCTACAGAGCCTACATATATACACTCCTTCAGAGTTCGTTTCTTCTAACCTCCTTTTTTTTTTTAATTCAGACTTAAAGTGTAGAAAAAAATCACTTTTCAACCAGGGCCTTGGTTTATGTCAAGTATTTTCTCAAAGTGAAAAAAAAAACATATACCCACTTTATTTTCCCACAATTTCATTTTCTCTCCTAATATCAACTTACAACCACTTGACTAACACTTCCATTAACAAACTTTTAAAGTAAGAAAATTGATGATGACTACTTACAATGAGAATTCTAATATGAGAAACCATTAATTTGTTATCTGAAAACCTTAAAATGCCACCCAAGGCAAAATGAACTGACTTTAATTAGGTTTTTATACTGAATAGCAGTGCACTTTCTCATAAAAGACTCTTTTTAAAAATAGGGATGGGTGGAAATGAACTTATTTTGAAGTTCAACAAACCACTTATTTTGTGTTGGGGGAATTCGTGAAATCACTCAGGGGTACTGAATAGCTGTCCAAAAATAGTTTGAAGTCTGCAGAAAGCACTGTTGACACGTTTGGCAATTCTCTTTTTTTTTTTTTTTTTCAGTACCGGGGATTGAACCCAGGGGCGTTCTACCTCCGCGCTACACCCCCGGCCCTAGTTTTTATACTTTATTTTGAAACAGGGTCTCACGAAGTTGCGGAGGGCCTCACTAAGGAGAGAGAGAGAGAGAGAAAGGGAGAGAGAGAGAAGCTGGCCACGAACCCGGATTCTCCGGTCTCCGCCTCCCAAAGTACTGGGATTACAAGCGTGCGCCACCACGCCCGGCCGCAATTCCAATTCTCTTTTAACATACTACCATAGTTTAGTCTCCATGTAAATCTATACCTTTCCTTGAATTGTTGTTTTTCTGGGACGGTTAAGGATGAGCTCCTGGTAGGAAATGTGACCTCCTCTCTCAGGGACAGGAGCTTAAGAATGCAGCGTGGGGCGGTGACACAGTAAAAACCATGCACAGACTCTGTTGAGGTCAGCTTTGCCTCGTACTGTGTGGCCACTGGCACGTTTCTTAACCTCTCTGAATTCAGTTTCATCGTGTGTGAAATATATATATATATATATATATATATATATATATATAAACTCTCTCATCAAGTAGCCGTGAGGATTTAGTGAGATGAAGTATATGAAGTGACCCTCAAATATGCAGCCTAATAAGTCTTAGCTTCCCTCCTGTATTTCAATTTATATTAGCGAGGATGACAGCAGATGTATAAATAAGACTGAATTTTCCAGTTGTTATTTACAGATCTCAACTCATGTTCAGTAATTACAATACACAGAATCGAATGTAAAATAAAATAACTCATGCACACGGCCAGATGTCTCTGACTCTAGTGCTTTAAGTGCCTTTGTAAACGTCTTTGGACCTTTGAGTCTCTTGAGTGCTGTATTCGTCAATCTCCCTTTCCACTTAGGTACCATGTGAGGGCTCTCACCAGTCTTTCTCTCTGTGAGCCCCTCTTTTTGGCTCCCTCGGCTGCTGGGTGGGACTCCAGCTGTCAGCTGTCAGGAGAGCATCCCTCTATCAGAGCATCTCAACCAATACACCGCTAGAGAGCTCCTGGAGTAACTCCAAGAGGATGGACGTCTGCTTGCACCATTCTCTATTAAGACATATAGGACACAGGCCACGAGCATTTATTTCACTATGTCAGGATGTAACACAACGTGCCGCAGGAAAGGGAGATACTCATCCCTTGGCAACCACACTGCATTTGTTATTCAGGCTCTCAAAGTCTTCGGAGAGAGCAAATGTCTATGATTCCCCATGAGACTTGTTGAGAGATATAAACTACAGGGCAGAGACCAAAATCGCTTCTTCACATCCCATGAACTTGAGGCAGCTTAGTGCCAGGACCACCTGCTGTGCAGACTAATGACCCAAATGCGGATTGGATGGACAGATAGAACCTCAGCCATGGGCCCTGTAGCATGGAAATAATAAAGACCCTCACCCGATGCTATTGTTCAACAACTAAATAAGGTAATATGTGAGATATTGAGATCATCTTTGCTTAGCTTGTAAGAGGTAGACCCAAAGACATTTCTATTACTTCCCAATTTGCACACTGACCATGCTTTGTCTATTCCAGGTTTTCACCTGTACCCTTCCCCCCATCTGGTGGGAATCATGAACAGTCACTGATGGTATCACAACCCTGTCTAAGAGGTCATTTATTGACAAGGACACTGAAGCCAATGTCATGTCATATTGGTCAAATTCATGTTTTCTCATTCATAGATTAATGGCCTATTATTATAAACCATACACTCCCCCCAAATTTGTTTCTTCTGTATAGTTTTTTCAACAGGCAATATGCCATTGCTGTTCAATAATGTGGTGATTATTTTAGACTCTATAAAGAAATTTCTAGACTTTGTAGCTAAACAAATTGGTCATGAATAATGAGACTGAAAAGTTAATTGTTGAATTCTTCATGCTTTTTGCTTTAAAGTAAAAATTAAGCAAGCTTCCAGCCTATTTATTGGCATCCTCACCTCTAACATTAAAAAGCTCTCAGCACCCCGGTGTGGGGTACATGCCTGTAATCTCAGTACCTGGGAGGCTGAGACAGGAGGATCACAGGTTCAAGACCAGCCCTAGTAACTTAGTGAGACTCAGCAACCTACCAAGACTGTTTCAAAATAAAAAATAAAAAGGGCTGGAGATGTAACTGAGAGGTAGAAGGCCCCTGGGTTCAATCCCCAGTAATACACACACACACACACTCTCTCTCACACACACACACACACACACACACACACACACACACACACACACACACACACACACACACACACACAGCCCTCTGCAGACTGAAAGGCGGAAACAGCCAGGTGATGCTGTGCATGACGGGTGTGATGTATGTGACATTCAAGTGCCCCGTTCATTACTTCAACTGAAATACCCCCTGTGTACATGGGCACCCTAGGTACAGGGGGAGATTATCAGGAAGTGGAATATTGTAAATATGGCATTGGAACTGGAGACAGAATCCTAAAAAGTGACTGTTTGGAGGTTTAACCTCATTAACTGCAATTCTCTCTCTGTTTTGGAAAATACTTTAAAATTGAAAGGCATTCTCCTGGAAAATAAAATGATACTCAAGCCAGTTTTCAACACTTCAAGTTGTCCACATTAGTTAAGATTCCATAAAATCTATGCACAGAAAGAGATCAGCATCACGCGTGCATGTATTTGGCTCGACTGTAAGTGGGATCTCTACACACATAAAGACACACACCAATAACCCATTACAATCAAGTCAAATAGCTTCAAAGAATTAACTCAGAATCAAGTTAATATTCATTAAGGAAAGTACATAATACAGCAAATCCTCCACTGTTCATGTTCATAGACACAAAGATATGAATGCTTTTTTAAAAAATTCAGATTTAGGTTTTTTTTTTTTTGCAGTACCAGGGATTGAACGCAGGGGCGTTCTACCTCCGTGCTACACCCCCAGCCCTATTTTTTATACTTTATTTTGAAACCGGGTCTCACGAAGTTGCGGAGGGCCTCACTAAGTAGAGAGAGAGAGAGAGAGAGAGAGCTGAGGCTGTCCGCGAACCCGGATCCTCCGGTCTCCGCCTCCCAAAGTACTGGGATTACAAGCGTGCGCCACCACGCCCGGCTCAGATTTAGTTTTAAAGTGCAATAATGTGTTGATTTTTTAGCATGTTTATTTGCGTTGAAACTTTCCACTCAGGACAGATGGAAAGTGATCAACTCAGGAGCCACGAGAAGGAGCCTGGGAGTGAGTCCAACAGCACAGTGTACCAGGTGCACGGAACGTAAGAGCTTGAAAACCACAACGTCTCTGTCTTCCAGGTGAGGAAATGGGGACTCAGAACATAGTGCTGGTAAAGAAAAACTACTCCTGCCACCTGTTGAAGACAGAATAAAGAAGACTTTACCCTACGGGGGACAATCCCAAGAGGCAGAGGAGTCACTGGGTTGGAATTTTGCAAAGTGGAAAAGAGATTGGGATCAACACTGAATGCAGTGTGGCCCAGTGGAAATTTATAGTCAAGGAGCAGAGTGAGGGTCATTGGACGGAAAACTACCAAGAGGCAATATCCGTGGTGAGGGATCCAGCAAACCAAACTGGCAGGATTCTTGCTGAAGGCAGGCCAGGGAGACCAGACACCACCAGAGGGATGGTGACAGATGAGGAACCTGATCACATATTGAAGAGCTCTAGGAATAGAATATATTCTCTGATGACAGTAGGATTAAGTTAGAAACCAATAGCATTAGGATAACTAGAGAATCCCCAAACATGTAGAAATTAATAACATACTGAGAAATAACCCATGAGTCAGAAAGGAAGTAAAAAACTAGGAAATGTTTGGAGGGCCTATCTAAACGTATTCCCTCTCACATGTATAAATGACAAGAGAGAAGATAGGTTTGTAAGCTTTTCCTCATTATGTCATATCCTGTGATCAATTAACCTGCAAGTGACTATGTTAATAACTTTCAGTGAATGCACATATCTTATGATTTTAAGGGACTAAGCCAAAAGAATAAAACCCTGTACTCAGACAAACATAGCGCTTTCAAAATGTAAAAATTGAGAGAGAGGGGAGTGAATGATTTCTCATGAAGTGCCTTCGGAACTGGCCTGTCAACCCTATTTGCTACCCTGGGCCTTAAGATAACCTGTGTACCCCTAGCTGTGCTCACAGTTGAGAACTTAAACTCTGTATGTGCAGCTTACTATTGGTCCAACTCTCTTCTGCAGAAGACAGGGACATTATTCATGGAATTTAAACACAGCCCCTCATGCAACACCTTTCACAATTGGGTCCCTTGGAGAGTTGGCAGGATGGCCTAATGGGCAACAGTGGTTCTGTCTGGGGTCATATGGCTGTGTGCTGGCTGGATGGGTGGCTGCCCTGCCCAGCAGGAAGAACTAGGTGTGTCTTAACTTCACACCTGGCCTCCAGATGTTTGCAGTGTAGACAGCTGTTGTTCCAGCCCACAGTTGCATCTCCCCTAAGCGGATGGCACTATGCTCAGTCTGCTTTACTTCCAATGCTCATGAGTGGCTGTTTTTAGAACTCCATATAAAAGAAGAACAAGAGGGAGCAGGGCCCCTCCTGGAACACAGCCCATCATGCACTGAACCACATCTAGCTTCAGCACATTCCTCCATGGGATCTGCAGAGCAGGTGTCCATGTGAGTCTACTGTCCTTCTGCCTGAGGGTGACCACCACACAGTGCTTGCTGAGCCCTTTGATAGACAGGACTTCATGTGTCTCAATGACAATAGCTATGCTATTCACCTATGTAATTATTTGGATTTAGAATGTCCCCCTAGCCCTCCTGGAAACAAGGAGCAATGTTGGAAGCAGGGCTTGGTTGCTAAGGAGGGGTCCCTGGGGGTGTGGCCTTGAGGATGATATGGTTCCTCCTCTCCCTTGCTCTCTCCCTGTCTCTGCTTTTCACTGCCATGCCCTGAGATCCATAGACACCAGCCTCACATGGACTAAACCTGGGATCTCCGAGAAACTGTGAGCAAATAAATCTTCCTTCCTCTATGTTGTGTGGTCAGTTGCTTTGGTTACAGTGAGAACATTGACCGAGACAACCAAGTATAAGAGGGAGGGAGTGACATTCAACTCTACACAAAGAATGGATTGAAGTGACCTCAACCCACTAGCTCAGAAATACCTTTAAACATGAGAAAGTGGAATGCATGGGATAAAGTCAATTATCCACATATTTAAAAGCTTACCAAAAGGTTTTCATTGATAGACAATTAACACCACCACAGAGTTTTAATCGATTTTTCAACTGAGTTACATTCTCTATAAGAACACCTTGTTTAAGCCAGGCTTGTTGGCACATACCTGTAATCTCAGTACATGGGAAGCTGAGACAGGAGGATGGCAGGTTCAAGGCCAGCCTCAGCAACTTAGTGAGAACCCTGCTTCTAAACAAACAAATAAATAAATGGGGCTGGGATATAGCTTGGAAGTAGAACACTCCTGGGTTCAATCCCCAATACCACCCCCCAAAAGAACACCTTGTTTAAAAAAAATCGATTAATTTTTTTTTTAAAATGAAGTCTCTTTTTTATAATTAGGACTATAATTTCCATATAGAGAATATATTCAATGTATATCACAGACTTCTGCAAGCACCATTTGTGGCCACAATTACTCTTCTCATTAATAAATCTAACACGGTGCTTTGGAATTTTTCATTGTCCTTCTTATTTAAATAATAGTTATTATAAATGTACATGTTGTACTCATGTACCCATCACAAGACTTCTGGGTACATTTATGAGATATATGTAGTTAATTGACCTCCACAATATCATCTAAGATCCAGTTTTCCCTCTGTGGCTAATTCTAGTGTTTTAGACAAACATCACAGAAGTAGACATCTTTGGAGCAGATAGGTTTTGCAGAAAGACATGGGTTTGGGAACCATCAGCCTTTCAGGCTTCAGGCTCCACTGCTTATGTTAGAGCAACAATCCATGTGAGTGAGTGAATCTGGATCCTTTAAAAAAATGCAGTGGCCATATAATGGGTCTTATTTCCTATATTTATTTATTTATTTATTTATTTATTTATTTATTTATTTTTGTGGTACTGGGATTGAACCCAGGGGCATTCTACCTCCGAGCTACACCCCCAGCCCTATTTTTTTTTATTCTTTATTTTGAAACCGGGTCTCACTAAGTTGTGGAGGGCCTCACTAAGTAGCTGAGGCTGGCCACAAACCGGGATCCTCCTGTCTCAGCCTCCCAAGTACTGGGATTACAAGCGTGTGCCACCACGCCCGGCTTCCTATTTTTATTTTGAATTTATTACTTTATTTAGAACTTAATATATCATTACTCTTAATGATGATAATCACAATCAACTGCATTATTTCCCTGCACTAATGTTATGGTTAGATATAGAATATGCCCTGAAGAACTCATGTATTAATGTTCAGAGCTGATATAATTAAGTCATAAGGGTTGTAATCTCATCAGTAGATCAATGCATTGTAATGGATTTACTGGGTGGTAACCTAGGCTGGTAGGATGTGGCTGGAGAAGATGGGTCACTGGGTATGTGGCCTTAGGGACTGTGCGTTGGTCTTTGGACCCCCTTTCTTGCTTGTTCTCTCTTGCTTCCAGCCTCCATGATATGAGAGCAGAGTCTCTCCCTCTCCCTCTCTCTCTCTCTCTATCTTTCTCTCTCTCTTTCTCCTCCACTGCTATGCCCTGAGATCTACAGACCCCAACCTTACATGCACTGAACCCCAAATCTCCAAAACCTGTGAGCAAATAAATCTTCCTTCCTTTAAGTTGCAGTGAGAATGTTGGTTGAGACAACCAGGTAGCTTTCTGTACCACACTGACAGTCTTTACAGGAGCCTTGCAAGGTCAATAACTGTGGCTGAGGCAACAGACTTAGGAAGGCCTGGATGGCTCCAAATCCCACACCTTCCATACAACTCCTACCCCTGCACCAATCTCGTGCTGCAAAAGTTGGCTTTTTACTTTGCGGTGCTGGGGATAAAACCCAGGGTCTCCTGTATCTTAAGCACATATTCTACCACTGAGATGTAACCCCAGCACACAGGTTGACTTTCATTAGGCTGGGAACTTGTCCTCCTCTGTTACATGCTTCCTTTTTTCCTCTAAAGGATTCTGCTCTCAGATGTTCATTTTACCAGTAGGGGTAAGTCATTGGGAGCACCCTCAGCCACACAGAATGAGTGCTATTAATGGAAAAACAAGAAGAATGATCTTAGACTTGGGGGTCACTTTATTAAAAATCCTAACAGTAAAGACCTGGGTACATACGAACTTTATCATAGAGGTTGGTGGTTTATAAAATGCAATGGTTGTAATAGTTTAAAAGTGAATGTATTATGTCATGAAGTTATGTGTATTTATGTTATGATGTTGCTATACTATGTTAGTTCTATCAAACAATTGCTCTGTGCTTCTCCCCATTGAATGCTAGGACAAGTATCTCTACCTTTGATATAGAGATGGAATCACCCACATAGCTACAGTTCTGGACATTTGCTCTTAACATTTTTTTGAGGAGCAGAGTTTGGACTGTGTCCATCTGTTTTGTGTGTCCATCTCGTTGTTATAGTTATCAGTTCTGAGGGAATGATCAATATGTACCATATCTTCCCAACAAGACAAAGGAGCATTAAAGAGATTCTGGTCATGTCCGAAGCTAAGCATCAAATTCGTAAACAATATTTCTGACAGTTTTGACTGACAGTTTCTTGAAAACCAATGTCAGACCAGCTTTAATTTTTTAAAAAATTAAGAGGTAGAGGTGCTGATGGAGAAGGAAATCCTGGAGAAACACAAGGGGCTGCTGGAGGGTCACACAGAGAACAACCACCACAAACTCCACCCCTGGCCCGCTTGGGCTCTCGTCCAAAGCAAGGCGCCTAGGAACAGCTTCCACAGCAAGCTCAAGGAGTGGGCCAGGCTCTGTTCAAGACAAGCTGGCAGCAACTCTTCACTCAGGAAAAGGAAGTGGTCAAGGAGGAGGAGGAGGACAAAGGTGTCCTCAATGACTTCCACAAGTGCATCTGTACGGGAAGAGGTAATCTGGAATATTTCCTAGATTGTACCTCATATTTCAATTTCCTTAAGTGTCTTCCTTGTGCCTAAACCCAGCCATAAGTCTGACCCTTGCTAGAGTATCAGACAAGTGAGAGCAAAGACTTGTTCTGTCCACTGGGGAACCCTGATGCCTGGACCAGTGCATGACACATAGGAGACACTCAAGAACTCTCTGCCGATTGAATATGTCCACGACTGTATGAGGGAGTAAGGCTAGAGGGTCATCAAAACAGACCCACTCCTTGATCTGCCCTCATGGAGAGAGAGAGAGGTGTGGGGAATAGAGGGAGAGGGACAGAGAATACAGGAAGATGACGAGAGGGGGGAAGAAAGGAGGAAGAAGGGAAGGAAGAGGAAGGGGAAAAAGAAGAGGGAGAGGAAAAGGAGTGGGAGGAAAGGGGGGCATGCCTTAAGCTTCTATTACTCCAAAACATTTGAGTCAAGAGTTAAAATGTCAGATACTCAAACAATTGGCTAAAATTATCATTTTATACCTAATAATTGTAATGCCATATGGTTATCCCTTAGGAAAGCTGAGAAAACATAACTAGACAATTCGTGTTTACTAGGCTTCCGCTATTTTGTTCCGTATTCATAGATGCGTAGTCCACCTTTTGCTGGAATAGAAGAGCAGATTCTTGCTGCTCCCCATTCTGCTGCTAACCACAAGGCTCCAGCCAATGGAAGCATATCCAGGTCTTCTGTCATAATATCTGTCTCCTCCCTGTCTTTCCATCTTCTCCGTAGGAATTGCTTGATAGATACTGATCCATGGACTGTCACACCCAGCATCACCACTGTCATAGAAGCAGCTGGTTCCTTCAGCCCGTTGCACCCAGCTAATGTCCTGCTTAGGCTGTGGAATACTAGACTCATAGAAATTTCAAAGGAGGTCCTCACTGAGGCCACAACTGTAGCTCGAAATCCCTAGTGCTGGATTCCTTTCCAATAACATGGTTTCAATAGCCTCTCTTTCCATCACATGAATCTTCTCACAGGTCCCTACATCTCTATAGACTTCAGCACCATCTGCAGAAATCACCCACCCAATGAACCAATATCATTCCAATGAACCCTGACCTGCCATGAGAAAGTCATTCAGAGTTATGCAAAAGATAAAGGCCTGGCCCCTTTAAAGACCAAACCATGAAAATAGCATTTGGCCCAAAGACAAGGGCTCCAACATTCCCATTGCCAAAGCCAATTGGTTGCACCTAAAAAAAGTTCAGTTTTTAAGAAAAAAAATTTCTCAAATGACTATTTAAAAAAATAAGCCCATATTACTAAAATTTCCAGATTCCTATTTGGAAGGAAGAAATTTCCAAAATAAATAAATAAAAATTTCTGACCCTTTGGTCCATATGCCCAAGACGCATTCCTTGACAGAGCACATTTCATAAATGTGCTGAGAGCTACGCAGCTGGGGTGAGTCGCATCATTCCTTGGTTAAGTAACCGTGGTTTTGTTTGGATCCTTTTTAAAAAAATACATTTTTAGCATATTTCCCATTTTTTAAATATATTTTCTCATTCTTGCCATTCAGAACTTTGAAATGCTTCCCTAAAGATCTACATCAGCAGTGTTAATAAATAAGTATTTGGGAACAGGAATGCGCCCTAATGAAATAGGGTTCTGGCTGGAAAGAATCTGTGCATCCATGTTTCATCTTAGAAAGTTAACCCCTACTCTCCCAGACCAGCCACTGGAGTCCTGACGGTAGGTGTCCAATGACCCCAGCTCCTGAAGACCCTAGTAGAATTGAGGTGATTGGCCTTGTCATCCTCGGCAGCTACGTCTCCATCAGTCGACAAGTACTATCCTTGAAGACTTGTGACACTCAAATGTTTTGCACTGTATTGTCCATGTCGAGAAATGATTGGTTTGATTACTTTCTGATTTTCAAAAATTTAAATATGTAAGTACATATATGTATGGCTTTTAGGACAATGCAAGTGTTTTGCACAAAAACTCAGAATAAAATTCCGTCTCCTTTCAAGTCCTCAATTCACTTCCCCACCTCTGAACATATAAGGACTGGAATTCATCATCTTTAAACATTTACCATTCGTGGGCCGGTATCTGACCTTCAGAGCTGCTCCTCGCAAAGTTGGATCCCGTACAATCCAGCATATAGAGCATCTTTAATCCCAGGCACAAATAGCAGATTTGCCACAGGGAAAAAAAAAAACAACAACTTTTCAGCAGCATCAGTCAAAGCTCTCCAGCAAGCCCTGGGAGCCAAGGTCAGAGTCCCGGGGGGGCCGTCCACACAGGATACGCATCTAGTTACAGAATTCCTCAATGCCTTTCTGCTGTCTCCCTAATGACCAGTTAAATGGGCTCCCTGGAGGATGCTTGAGTCAGCGCCAGCTTCAAAACTGCTGAGGAAACATCCTCTCTTACTGGAAATGATTTCCATCAAACGGCCACGGGCCATATTTAGACTCACGGCTTGGTAACACCCAACAGAAGGGGCTAAGTTTGCAGGACAGAAGGCTCTGTGCTGGGAGAAAAGAACTGGCTTTTGTCTGGCCCGAGTGACCGCAGGGGATGGAGCTGCTCAGTCCGGGGTGGTCTGTGACTCGAGGGACAGAAATGCTCCGTTCTTTCTGGAGAGATGACTTCCCCTCCACAGAGCACAGACGGGTGACTCTTTCCAAACTGCTTGTCCCACAAGTCAGAGGGCTGAATGGCAGATGGTAATTCACATCTGCCTGGCAGTAGGACACCCAAGGACTCAGGTATATGGTTAGATAGGAAAAATAAGTTCTTGTGTTCTATTGTACAGTAGGGTGACTATATTCATCAATAATATATTGAATATTTCAACACAGTTATAATATTTCAAATGTTCTCACTACAAGGAGATGATAAATATTTGAGGTGTTGGACATGGTAGTTACCCTGATTTGATCGTAATACAATGTAATCATGTATTAAAACATCATGATGTGCCCCCTAAATAGGTACAATTGTAATGTGTCCATTAAGAATAAAACTTAAAAAGAATGATTCTGCTTACTTAGGCTCAAAAGGCAGATGGAGGGCAATATACTTTCACCTTCACTTAAAAATAACTTGCATAAAAATGATGTTCAAATATCTTGAGTCAAAGAGTAAATTTCTGCTGAAATGAAGAGCCACTGAATCATTAAGCTTTGAAATATATTTGTACATATTAACACAAACAAATAATGCAATATAAATATCCAGGTGTGATGATATAGACCTGGGACTTTCAGTGCAGTCCTGCCCCCTCGTCTGTCCTTGGCTTCTCCCTTCTCCCCTTCTCACTGTACCCCCACATCAGCCCACCTGCCCAGTAACTTGTACTAACAGCAAGGCTTGCCTCCCTTCACGTCCTTCCTCACGCTCATACACATAAACACATCCATGTAGATCCAAACGTTCTGTCATTGTTTTCTACAAAGGGCCATATACAAAGCTCTGTGTCCTGCTTTATTGTCTGAAAAGGAATTTAGAACAATCCCTCCACCTCAACTTCTATAGCCCTGACTCAGTTTCTGTAACAGTTCCATACTACAGAAGTCACCCCTTATCTATGGAGGATACATTCCAAGACCATAGGGTACCTGAAACTGGATAGGTCCAAGCCTCATCTAAAATATGTTTTTCCTACACATGCACACACACACACATACTCACACCTATAATACATTATATATATATATTTTTTTCACTTATAAGAAGCAGTTTCTCTCTGACATATCCAAATTACCAGCACTATTCTTGTGCATTGAGGCCATTATTAAGTAAAATGGGTATGACTTGAACCCAAACATTACAATACCACAACAGTCAATCTGATACCACAACAGTCATTCTGACGACTCAGGTGGCTACTAAGTGACTAACGGAGGGTAGTAGCATATTCAGCAAGGATATACTAGACAATGTGATGAGTCCCCTCCCAGGTGAGACAGCATGGGACAATGCAGGATTCATCACACTAATCAGAATGACAGGGAATTTAAAAGGTATACATTGTTTATTTCTGGAATTTTCCATTTAATATTTTCAAACCATAGTTGGCCACAAGTCACTGAAACCATGGATAAGAGGGGAATACTGTATTCCAGGGTGTAAAAGTGTCATAGTTGTTTTCAATCATTCCCCTGTAGAGAGGCAAAACTTCTTGAAACTCCATCCTGCTCTATTTCTCTAACTTTCTACTAAAAATGAAAATGAAGAATGTTACCCAAATCTTAAGTATTTTTTCTTTAGCAAAAACCAATAAAAATTTCCCTCGAGCCCTAACACAAACTTGTCATATATTCAATGCTGTTTTACAATGCAGATTTTCTTATTACTCAGGTATGAGGACAAGACCACCAACCGCCATGGAAGAGGACAGGGTGTGCCGTGCCATGGCGGCCACAGGGGGCAGCACAGGCTTGGTCAGGAGGCGGAGGAGTGAGGGCAAAGGAGGACAGGAGGCTTTAGTGAGGGAAGAAATGGGTATGGCGGGGCAGCAGGCCAAGCAGATTCAGTATTGGCTAGTTTGAGTGGGCTCTAGGGTTTAGGGGTTGTCCCGAGTTACAAGAGGGTAATGGCCCAGTTGCCAGGAGCCCTGTGAGAGCCTGATAAAAGAGGTGGGTAGAGTATATGGGCTCTGAACTTACTGGTTTGCATATGAAAGATGCATCCCTAGGTGAATTGATTGTTTTCTTTAGGAATTAGCTAACCCTTGGAGGGGCACTTCTTCCCAGCCAAGGAGACCCCAGATGCCTAAGTAGCAAGGGAAGCCGGCGTGGTGGCGCACTCTTGTAATCCCAGTACTTGGGAGGCTGAGACAGGAGGATCCAGGTTCGCGGCCAGCCTCAGCTACTTAGTGAGGCCCTCCGCAATTTAGTGAGACCCTGTTTCAAAATAAAGAATAAAAAATAGGGCTGGAGGTGTAGCTCGGAGGTAGAATGCCCCTGGGTTCAATCCCCAGCACCTCAAAAAAAAAAAAGAATAATGAATTCAAATGCCTAGACACTCGGGCAAGTTTTACTAAAGAAATGAAAGGGCACATTAATCACAGAAAGGTCACACTGCCTCTTGCCCAGGGGCACAGCCCCACACACTCAGCAGGCCTGCTGCATAGAGCCTGGGGCTCGGAGTGGCGCATAGAGCTAACTCCAGGGGCAAGGTGGGGTACTGCTGGGCAAAGGGGCTGATGGCTAACAGGACAGGGTAAAGACACACCGAGCTTGAGCTGGAGCAGGGAGGATGACTACAGGTACTGTTTGGTCTACACCGTCCTGTCTGGAGACACCCATCTGGGCTCTGGGAAATTCATGCAGACACTGAAGAAACAACTACAGTGACAGAAGCCCTCTTACCAGGGCCGAGGGGTTGCTACCAGCGAGTCCTTTCATCCTTTCTTTTCTTCCTCTAAAGAACTGCTCCCTCATTCTGATTCCACCAACCCCACATCCCTTCCCATGGGTCTGTTTGTTTTGGCTAGTTATGTGCTGTCCCACACATACTGGAACACACTTGCTCTGTGTCATATGTATTGGTCGCTGGTCACTTGTGACCTGCATTTCTTTCCTTTCTTTCTTTTTTTTTTAAACTGGGTATTGAACCCAGGGGCATTCCATTCTACCTCCAAACTACACTCTAGCCCTATTTATTTATTTATTTATTTATTTATTTATTTATTTACTTACTTACTTACATACTTATTTTGCGGTACTGGGGATTGAACCCAGGGGCATTTTACCTCCAAGCTACACCCCCAGCCCTATTTTTTTCTTTTACTTTGAAATAGGGTCTTGATAAGTTGCGGAGGGCCTCACTAGGTAGCTGAGGCTGGCTGCAAACCCGGATCCTCCAGTCTCAGCCTCCCAAGTACTGGGATTACAAGAGTGCGCCACCACGCCTGGCTTTATTTTTCATTTTGAAACAGGGTCTCACTAAATTGCTGAGGCTGGCCCTAGAAGCCATGATCCTCCTGTCTTAGCCTCCCAAGTATAGGGATTGCAGGCACGTGCCACTGCGCCTAGCTTGTGGTATACATTTCTGGAGAGAATGTAGGGTTAGAGATATTTTACTCAATAAGATAAATGGTTGTAGCCAGGCATGGTGGCACACACTTGTAATCCCAGTACTTGGGAGGCTAATCCAGGAGGATCTCAGGTTCAAGTCCAGCCTCAGAAACTAAGAGAAGCCCTCGCAACTTAGTGAGACCCTGTTTCAAAATAAAATAGGTCTGGGTGTGTGTCTCAGAGGTAAAATGCCCCTAGGTTCAATACCCAGTACCAAAATAAAATAAAGTAAAATAAAATGGTGTAAAGGGGAAGATGCATGGCAATATAACAAAAGAATGAAGGGGTTTGAGATTCTCCTCTCCCTCCCTATCAGGACACCTTCCTATCTTCCCTCCTCCCTGCCTGACCCTAATGATGGTTATTGAGTTTGAATCAAGGAAGAAAAAAATGAACTGAAGACTAGCCAACCCAGTTTAGTTCCACTCAACAGTAAACAATACTAGGATTAGAGACACTAAAACGGACAAGACAGCCCCTGCCTTCCAAAAGCTTGGCATTCAGTGAGAAGAAATAAAAAACTGGTTATACATTGAGCATGGTCAAGAACCATGAAGGGTCTGAAATTATATCCTATTTACAGTCTAATAAGCCAGCCTGCCACGATTTCATGGATGTTGGCAGAAATTAAGAGACTCCTGGGTCAGAGACAAAGGACTTTATTACTCGCAGCATGAGCTTCGTATTCTCGTGGGCTCCCCTGCCCCTGGGGTGGCAGAGGTGATGAGGAGGCCTTGGGGATGTTGTGTGCACGGTGACTTTGTGTCACAGCTGAAGAACCTCAGCTTAGGAAACTTGGATCTTCGTACCGGCCTCCAGGCAAACCTGCCCAACCTTTTGCTCCTGCAGGATGATGTCTATCATACAAGGATGTTCACTGTACAGACCACCCTGAAAAGGGATTCCACACACAGGGGCAGTGTGCTCTTCTCTAAAGACATGTGGAAACAGGAGACACCTGTGGGGAGCTGTCTCTGCGAACGCACTTGCCACCTGCCAGGAGCTGTCCCCAGTGCATGACCCTACTTCAGTGTCCTGGCTACCCCAGGGGCATCACCTTCCCTCCTGAAGATTCAGAAGTGCGTGGACACCTCCACTGCAAGCTCATCAATGCATAACCAAAATTGGCCAAAAAGGCTCCTTTTTCTAACTTGTTAAAAATTAAGGCTCAAGCTCACCAGCTCTTCCCTCCAGATAAAACAAGAAGCAGAGGATTGAAGCTCTAATCATTTTGTATACTATAGAAGTATAAATATCTTCTCTAGTATATTTTGGGAGTTTTCATTTGCATTTCCATAATAATCAAACAAACACATGTCTTCTAATACTTGATAGCATTTAAATATTCCACTTATAACTATGCTTGATTTTTTTTCAGACATATTTGTTTTGTTTGTTTTTATTTTTTATTTTTCAGGCATATTTGAAGAACAAACTAATAATGGACTAAATTATCCTGCAAAGGTATCGTGTTATGTAATATCAAAGTATATTATATTATAAAAATACACTGTAATATAATAAAAAAGAAAAGGAAATAAAAAATAAAAGTGGCGAAAGAAAATGGATTTGCATTAGATCACAATGTTCGTTCTCTAGATCCTCAAAGTGCTGGCCCATCTTGTGGAAACTGACAACCTGCTGTCCAAAAGGTGTCTATTTTCTAGGTGTTTATTTTCATGGGTGGGAGTTTTGCCAAAGATAATGTGATATTTATCATTCACCTCCCTGACCCCCCCTGCTAAAAAAAAGCAAAACAAAAGTACAACAAACCTCCAGGGAGGTCTTGACTAGGTACAATACTCAAACCCCCATCCACAATTTTACTTTCTGAGGATTCAATTAACCATAGTCAAACCACGTTTCAAAAATACTAGATGGAAAATTCCAGAAAAAAAATCATGAATTTTAAATAACTTTTAGTATAATTTATAATATTTATTATAGTTGTACTATTTTGTTATTAGTATTCATCTTTGTGCCTACTTTATAAATAGGTGTGTATATATAGGACCTACTTTATCATAGATGTGTATGTATAGGACAAACCATAGTATAGAGAGAGGTCGGTGTTATGTACAGTTTTAGACATCCACAGACCATCTTAGAACACATCCCCCATGGATTGGGGGACTACTGTACTCTGATATTGTGCCCATATATGGGTTACAGTGGAAGTTATGAAACAAATCTAAACAGGTTTAATGAGCTCAGCCTCACAGGTGGCCAGTTTCCTTCATGAAGTTCTCTGTTCTGGTCAGAGCAGCAGGATGACCATGGCATAACAGTGGTTTACCTGACAGGGTTGGTGATTCTGGAAATTTGAAGACAGAGGCATCGCCGACATAGGCAGTTTTGATGCTTAATTTGGGTTTGTCCTTGATAATTTGCAGCCCACCAAGAGCCAAACTGGCTTTATTCACTGCTAAAGTTTGGATCTTGAATGTCCCTAAAGGCCTGTGTGTTAAAGGCTTGGTTCCCAGGGTGGCCCTGTGGGGAGGTGTGGCCTAGTGGGAGGCCATAGGTCATTGGAGACATGTCCTTGAAGGGGATCAGGGACCCTCATCTTCCACTTTGCTTCCTGGCTGGAAGGTCAGTGGTATTGTTTACCACACTCTCCTGCCATGATGAACTATCTCATCACAGGCCCAAAGCAATGGGGCCAACTCATCATGGACTGGAACCTCCAAAAACTGTGAACCAAAACAAATCTTTTCTCATTGTAATTTCATATCTTGGGTATTTTGTTACAGGAATTGAAAGCTGACAGACACCTGTCTTTGTATTGTAGACACTTTCTATTTACCATCAGATCTTCAAAATGCTGGACAACTGAATGTTTTAACTTTGAGTTTCCGTTTTCAAAACCCTTTATCTGTTTTTGATATTCAACGAAAAATACCAATAGCATTGACTATGGTATTTTCCTATCTCATTGACTACTGTAGGAAATAGTGGCTAATTTAATAAATGTGCTATTTAATGTTTCGTATTATTGGGAACTAACCTAAATACCATTAAGGTTTAAATGAACATATCCTTATAAAATCAGGTGAGGGTTCTTCTCCTCTTCTCCTTTAACTCTTTCTGTAAAAACTGTGGTTCTATCAAGGAGAAGCCAGGGTATGTACAGTCTTTACACTTGGTGGGGCGTTGCTGCCACTGGACACTGGAACCTTTGGATGCAGGGACTTGTTGACAGACTCTGCAGACTCATCCCAAAGTATAAAATAAAATCTTCAGTTATTTTAATTACCAAAGAATCTGCTAATTAGTCTACTCCCTCACCTGACCTGCATTCTAACCTCAATGTTCATTCACATCCTAGGCCCAACCCCACCTCATGTGCAAAGAACTTCACTCAAAACTTCAGCCAGCAGACAAAACTGAGTGTTGTCATGGGCAGAATTGTATCCCCCCCCAAAATTCACATGTTGATGTCCTAACCCCCACTACTTCTGAATGTGACCTTATTTGAAAATAGGGTCATGGTAGATGTCATTAATTCTGTTAAGATGAGGTCATTAGCCTGGCTTCTAATCCAATATGTCTGAGGTACCAATAAGAGGGGAAATGCCAAACGAATATACAGGGAGAGATCAGAGTGATGTGATACATCTACAAGTCAAGCAATGCCAAAGATTTCCAGCAAGCCAGGTGCTAGAGTCAGGTATAAAATGTCCCCTAAAGTGCTTATTTATTACTGTTCAGGGTTGATGTAGTTGAGTCATGAGGGCTGTAATCCCAGCAGTGGATAAATCCATTGTAATGGATTTACCTGGGTGGTGCCCGGTAGCCCAGGAAGGTGTTGCTGGAGGAGGTGGTCCTTGAGGGTGTGACTTTGGAGATTATATGTGGTTCCTCCTCCCCCTGCTCTCTTTCTCACTTCCAGCCTCCATGATGTGAGGAACACAGCCCATATGCCTCACTCTCTCTGGCTCCTGCCGCCATGCCCTGAGATCCGCAGTCCCCGGCCTCACATGGACTGAACTCAAAACCATAAGAAAATAAATCCTCTTTACTCTAAGTTACCTGGTCAATCTTTTAGATTATAGCTGCAAGAACGCTGACCAGAAGCCGGGTGTGGTGGTGCACGCTTGTAATCCCAGTACTTTGGGAGGCGGAGACCGGAGGATCCGGGTTCACGACCAGCCTCAGCGCTCTCTCTCTCTCTTCTTAGTGAGGCCCTCCACAACTTCGTGAGACCCAGTTTCAAAATAAAGTATAAAAAAATAGGGCCAGGGGTGTAGTGCGGAGGTAGAACGCCCCTGGGTTCAATCCCCGGTACCAAAAAAAAAAAAAGAACGCTGACCAGAATACCAGGGAAGTGAGGGGAGGGGCCTGGAACAGATCCCGGTCTCACAGCCTCAGAAGGAACTCACCCAGCAGAACCTCATTCCTGGACCTCCAGCCTCCAGAGCTGTGAGCCAAACATGGCAGTTTCTTAAGGTGCCCAATTCAAGTGGTAGTGGGGTAAAAGCTGGACTACATACGAATAGGTATCATCGAGCTGGGTGTATAGCAGCACATGCCTGTAATCCCAGTACTTGGGAGGCTGTAGAGATCAGGGGCCACTTCAAAAGAAAGCAGCCTTTCAATTCACCTTAGGTGTGGATGGGTTTGATTGACAGAGACAGAAGAGAACAAAGGAGGATGGCTGTCACGTGTGATGACAAACCGAGAAGGTGTCATGAGGTGACATTCGTCAGTCTCAGCCATCGAGTCTGACATATCCTCATCGAAATTATGACTTTTCATTGTTGTTGTCCTTTTGTTACAGAAAAGTTGGCCATTTCTCCTTTGGAGAAACTGACCACCATTCTACTAGAAAGAAACTCCCCCTAAGCAAAGAGCAGGTTAGTCCCATCCCGAGAGCAGAAGCACACACAGCTCTATTTTCTAGCATCAGATAATGCAGGAGACACATCCCCCGACACTTCCAGTTAGGAATGCTCCACAGAGGTCTCTCCTGCACAGGCCACAGATGGCTTTGTGCCTGGGGTTATTAAGCTGGAAATGCAAACCACTTTTTGTGGTTCAAATAATCTCCAGGAGATAGTTTCCTGGAAATTTTAAGTCCTGTTTCTCATCTCACCTCCGTCTAAATTGATGATTTCTATGACCTTTTCATCTAATTACACTAGTATTTTGTACCTATTTTTATTAAATGGTTCCATTACATAACCCATTATGCGCTAGCTCCTTGTTGCTAACCTAATGAGCCCACTCTGTTATTCCCTTGCACCTGCTCATCACGGACAACAGTCTTCATTTATCATGTTCGCTAAGATTTATCTAAGATTTATTTTCATGAATGATTTCACTAACAAATGTAACAGTCACATACCCAGAAATCTATCAAAATTGTGCATACCCCACCTAGAGCTGTACCGAATTTGGATTGTGCATCAAGGAAAAAGTAGAAAGCACTAAAGGATAGGAAGAAAAGAGATGGAATTACAGAGGAGGCATTAGAAAAATGAGAAAAGTGGGTGCCAACTAAGGAAAGGATGGGAAGAAGCTGGAGAATGCCCCCTCATGCCATCTGCCACTAAAAGACACCAAGATACTGCTGCAATAGTAATCAGGTATAGCACATATCAGCCTCTTCCTCCTCACTGTGTGTGTGTGTGGGAGGGGGGATTACTGGGAATTGAACCCAGAGGGGTTGTACTTCAAAGCCACACCCCAACTCTGTTTTATTTTTATTTTGAGACAGGGTCTCGCTAAGTTGTGAGGGTCTTGCTAAGTTGCTAACGTTGGCCTCAAACTTGTGATGCTCCTGTCTCAGCCTTCCAAGTACTGGGATTGTAGGTGTGCACCACCACGCCTGGCTTCTCCTACCCTCATTTTGAATCAGAAAAATTCACAATATAAAATAATATTCTCCTAAAGTGTTATGAATGCTATTGAGATCCGGTGAAAGATAGAAATGAAATAAGCAGATGTTTATAAGAACACCATCAGGGAGACCCGGACTTCCTGACTGTGTAGCTGTATAAGTGAATTGTCTATTATAATGATTAGCAAATTGCATTGCATGGAATTTCCAATAGCTCCTATTCCACTCTGTTGGCTGTGTTTGAGTTCTAAACCACTATTTCTATTTTATCCTTTCCTGTCCAATACTTGGCACTCACCTAGTCAGTTGAGAGCATTTCATATGTTTGTGACAATCATTTAGAGGTTATAAAACAGAATTATATAGCAGCATGCAATAATTAGGCTTGATTCGAGGTTACTAAACGTGAGGCAGGGAATCCAACAAGAAAACTGAATTCACTGTGTTACCCAGGCTGTCTTGAACAAAGACTGTCTCACGAAGGGCAATAGACCAGTAATGCACCTAAGCCATATTAATAGCAATCACATTGCTAATTTCATTAGCATTTGCATGATTATTATGTGTTAATTACTACAGTTGGGCCACCATAGACTAATATCCAAATCTGACAGCACCAATTCCCCGGGTGCATTTTGTGGTTGCTGAATGATTCCTGCTCAAACAGTTTGTTGCTTTTGACAAACACAAAGCAACACAGGCTTCCCAGCCCTGACAGGACAAAAGGCACAGACCGTATTCAAGTGACAACGAAAATGCCCTCAAACGACGTAGGAGAAAACTATGCATGGAAACATGAGAATACAGAGCAGAGAGAACCACGTTCAATCTCGACTCTAGGAACAAGACTTTTGCTCAAATGTAAAACAGCCTTCACATGGGGTGACATGCCCCAAGGCTTTTCCTGCTAATGTGTGCTATCTGAGAAAAGATCAGTGATCAACTAAGTATGGGAGACACGAAACTAAACAGAAATATGGATCCTACCACAGACTTTCTCAGGGCCTTTAATATGTTATTGCACACTGGGATTCTCTGAAAAAGGATTGAGTTTGCCCTGTTTCCTAAAATTGACTTGATCATCTAATCCTTTTTCTCAATGCAAATCTCCTGGAATTGTTATTCCCAAGACTGTATTTTTGGGTGGCGCCATCTTGGCCAAGCTGCGCTGGTGGCTGCCGGCATTGGGGCTTCCACAGACCACCAACAAAGAAGTCAGCCACCTGTTATAAGTCCAGCAATGTTCAACAAGACCGTAAGTTAACGAGCTGCCCCAGGGGGAGACCGCCCAGTGCGACCACAGGGACTCGTGTGGCAAGCTATAGACTCACGGGGTCTGAGACTTTGCGGGTCACTCCTGTGGAGGTGGGAGTGGGGTCTGCTGTAAGACACAGCAGAAGCACAGATAAGCAGACAGCCTCTGGCGACATTCGGGTGGGAAAGACCTACAGCCCGCAGGTCTCAGGGCCCTTGGAGGGTTTCTGGGGATTGCCACAGGACACACAATTGTGGTACCTGGGGAAAAATCAGACCAACCTAGCATTCTCTGTGGAAAACACGAGTTCTGTTTGCACAGAGTCTGGTCAAAGTGACATCCACTGCTTCTGTAGGCAAAGAGAGACACAGGCCCTGTGTCCCCTGCAGGCAACACCCACCATATGTGTAGACAGAGAGACATAGGGACAGCTCCAGTGGAGAAAGCAAAGATGCACACTTGCAGTGGGAGGGGCACCAGCGGCAATGGGTGCCTGCAGGGCACACACTGTCCAGCTCACACCTTTAAGTTTACTCCCTATTACGGAGGCGACAGGTCCCTGGACCTTAACACCTGGAACCCATCAACTTCACCAGTGCCACGGGCAGAAGGAACCCTAGAGTAACTGCAACCCAGTACTGATGATCTACAGGCAGGAGAACAGTGGAGGATACCAGACATAGATTTCAACGTCGGTTTTTTTTTTTTTTTTTTTTTTT